>CAUYQU010014382.1:0-69166 GCA_963574635.1 Cheracebus regulus | reverse complement strand
TGATAAGTTATTTTTGTTTTTTTAATTTTTTAATTTATGTGTTTATTTTTTAAATTTCAATATATTCCTTTTTTAATTTTACTTTTTAGAGTGGTGTATTTTCATTTTTTTATATTTTATTATTTTTTCCGCCGTTTTTTTTTTTTTTTTTTTTTTTTACTGTTCACAATAGCTTCATAATAAGCAGTAATTTTGCTCACTAAGGTAATTTCACTGCCCTCCCTACATATACCTTGGTCATCTTCAAGATTATCTCAACTGATCTTGACCTTTTGCTCCTTTTTTTTTTTAATTAAAAAATTTCCTTTTTCCAAGACAAACCTTGGCATTCACCTTTTGCTCACTCTTATACTAAAAATGTATTATCTCATAAAAGTTTATCTTGTGAAACTTCATTTTAAAAACTTACTAAGCTGTGTGTGGTGGTGCATACCTGTTGTCTCAGCTGCTCAGGAGGCTAAGGCAGGAAGATGGCTTGAGCCTAGGAGTTTGAGGCTGTAACATGCTATGATTGCACTTGTGAATAGCAGCTGTCTTCTAGCCTGGGCAACACAGAGAGATGCCACCATCTCTTTTAAAAAAGAACAGGAAAACAAACAAAAAAAATTGTCAATGTTTTTGTTGGAATTGCATTGAATATATAAATCAATTTGGGAGAAAATGTCTTTATGGTGTCTGCCTGTTTATAAACATGGTATGCCTCCACGTTTGCTTAAATCTTCCATGAATGTTTTGAGTTACATATTTTGAGACAGAGTCTCGCTTTGTCACCCAGGCTGAAGTGCAGTGGCGCGATTTTGGCTCACTGAAATCTTTTGACTCCCTGGTTCAAGCAATTCTCCTGCCTCAGCCTCCCAAATAGCTGGGATTACAGGCGCATGCCACCATGCCTGGCTCGTTTTTGTGTTTTTAGTAGAGACAGGGTTTCGCTATGTTGGCCAGGCTGGTCTTGTACTTCTGAACTCAAAAATGATCTGCCTGCCACGGCCTCCCAGGTTCGGGGATTATAGGCATGAGCCACCATACCAGACCTATTTTTTAGATGTCTCAATTATACTGATTTCACATACATATTTGATAATTCCATTATCTGACATTCTTGATGTCTTATTTTACTACTTGTTTCTGCCTGCTCTTGTTTGTTGTAGGTGGTGTTCTCCTGTGTTTTATAGTTTTAGATCGTGAGCCTTTGCTCCAAGACTTTATGAAGTCTGACAGACTGGTTTTAGGGAACAAGCCTCCAAAGGATATTTTGTATTTGCTTCTGTCAGGTACCTCCAATACAGAAATTACTGAAGTGGATGTTTAGTTTACTGTATCATAGAATTGTCAGATGTTGATTTAGCATTTACCTTATAGACTGGTTTGTATTTAAAAATTCTCAGAATTACACACAATGCGGATGTGGACAAAAAAAGGAAATTCTCAGGAGAAAAATTTTTTCCTTACCCTGAACCCAGGCAGTGACAGATGTCTTTATTTCCATGCTGTTGGTCAGATTTATTTATTTTAATTTAACTGTCCTTTGCTTATGCATCTTAATAACTGAGGTTGTAATCGTTCAAGTCAGTTTTATGAAGATGAGTCTTGAATCTGATTAATACTTTACACAGGCCCTGGGCTCCATGTCTTCTCCATTCTTTGTTTACTCCCTTGTTTGTATATCCTAAAGAAGAGTCACTAAGAGTATAATTTCTGAGCCTTTGCATTTTTGAACTTTTCTTTATTCTGCTCTCTTCTTAAATGATAGCTTGGCTAAATATGAAATTCTGGGTTAAAACTTTTTCCCTCAGAATTTTTAAGGCATTTCTTCCAGTGTCTTAAATAAGTATTGCTGACGCTAGTCTGATTTGCTCCTTTGTACAACCCCAGTTGGGTTTTATTTGTTTATTTACATCTTCTTGGGATCATTTTTTGTCTTGGATCTCTTCATCTATTTATCATTATTTTGAAATACAGTGATGTGCCTCGGTTGATTTTTTTTTTTTTTCCTAAAAGTTTCTAAAAACTCATTGTGCTTTTTCATTTAGTCTTGTAATCTTCATTAATAGTAAAAGAACTTTACAGTTTTTTCGTAAGGTCCTTCCCCACCTCCCACTCTTTTTTTTTTTTTTTTAAGACTAGTCAAGTGCAGTAGTGAGAAGGGGGGAAAGAGTAGAGCAAGGAGTTCGATCTGTAACTGACTGTGAACAATTAATTGAGATAACTCACTACCTTCGGACCAGCCCTCCCACTCTTTTTGAACTGTTACTATTTGGATGTTGGCTCTCCTAGGTTCATATTCTTCCCTGTCTTTTGTGTTTTCCTTCTGTTTGTTTTCTTGCTCAGCTAATATTCTGAAAGATCTCCTTGTCTTTAACTCTTTTGTCCAGTTTATTAATCAATTAATTCCTTCCTTCCTTCCTCCCTTCCTCCCTTCCTCCCTTTCCTCCCTTTTCTCCCTTTCCTCCCTTTCCTTTCTTTCCTTTCTTTTCTTTCTTTTTGATATGGAGTCTCACTTCCACCCAGGCTGGAGTGTAGTGGTATGATCTCAGCTTACTGCAACTTCTGTCTTCCAGATTCAAGTGATTCTTGTGCCTCAGCCTCCCAAGTAGCTGGGACTACAGGCATGTGCCACCATGCCTGGTTAATGTTTTGTATTTTTAGTAGAGACTGTGTTTCATCATGTTGGCCAGCATGGTCTTGAATTCCTGACTTCAGGTGATCCGCTTACCTTGGCATCCCAAAGTGTTGGGATTATAGGTGTGAGACTGCGGCTGGCCTACATTGTACATTTCTTTTCTTTTCTTTTCTTTTTTTGAGATGGAGTTTTGCTCTTGTTACCCAGGCTGGAGTGCAATGGTGCGATCTTGGCTCACTGCAACCTCCGCCTCTCAGGTTCAAGCAATTTTTCTGCCTCAGCTTCCCAAGTAGCTGGGACTGCAGGCGTGCGCCACCATGCCCAGCTAATTTTTGTATTTTCAGTAGAGACGGGGTTTCACCATGTTGACCACGATGGCCTCGATCTCTTGACCTCGTGATCCACACACCTCAGCCTCCCAAAGTGTTGGGATTATAGGCGTGAGCCACTGCGCGCGGCCTACATTGTACATTTCTAAGAGCTTCCTTGCTTAGGTTTTATTTTTTATTTTTTATTTTATTTTATTATTATTATTATTTTTTAAAGACGGTGTCTCACCATATTGTCAGGCTGGTCTTGAACTCCCGACCTCAGATGATCCGCCCACCTTGGCCTCCAAAGTGCTTGGATTACAGGCATGAGCCACTACACCCGTCCAGATTATATTTTTTAATAAGATTCTGTTCTTTTTCTGTGGACTTAATATCTTCTTTCTCTGAGGATACAAATGTTTTTCTTCTCTAGGCAAAATATCTATTTTAGTTTTCATTTTATTTTTTACTTTTGAAACATTTCAGGTATGCTGATTCTGTATTTATATTTGATAATTCCATTATATAACTTTCTTTTTTTTTTTTTTGAGATGGCGTCTCGGTCTGTTGCCCAGGCTGGAGTGCAGTGGTGTGGTCTCGGCTCACTGCAGCCTCCGTCTCCTGGATTCAAGCAATTGAACCCAGCTACTCAGCCTCCCGAGTAGCTGGAATTATAGACGTGCAGCACCATGCCCAGCTATCATTATATAACATTTTTGACATCTTATTTTACTGCTTCTTGCTTCTGCCTACTCTTGTTTATCTTATATTCCATTATCTGTTTTACTTTTTTTTTTCTTTTGATCTTTGTGTTTCATAGGCTTCCTCAAGCAATAGATGACCCTTGGTTTTCTTCCCATTTGAATGAGGTAGTACAGTTCTGATTGAAGAGTCTGTGCTTGTTGTGGGATATATTAATTGTTGGGCCTTGCTTTAGATCAGGGATTGGCAAACTGGCATGAACTAAATACAACCAACTGCATGCTTTTATATGACCAGTGAGCCAAGAATGATTTTTACATTTTAAATGGTTGGGAAAAAAGAATGTTTTGTCACTCGAAAATTATTTGAGGTCGGGTGCGGTGGCTCATGCCTATAATCCGAGCACTTTGGGAGGCCAAGGCGATCAGATCATCTGAGGTCAGGAGTTCGAGACTAGTCTGTCCAACATGGTAAAACCTCATCTTTACTAAAAATACAAAAAAAAAAAAAATTAGCTGGGCATGGTGGTGGGTGCCTGTAATCTCAGCTACTTGGGAGGCTGTGGCAGGAGAAGCTCTTGAACCGGGAGGCAGAGGCTACAGTGAGCTGAGATCATGCCATTGCACTCCAGCCTGGGCAAAAAGAGTGAAAACTCCATCTCAAAAAAAAGAAAGAAAATTTTTTTTTTTAAAAGATGGGATTTTCACCATGTTGGTCAGACTGGTCTTGAACTCCCGACCTCAGGTGATCCGCCCGCCTTGGCCTCCAAAGTGCTTGGATTACAGGCGTGAGCCACCACACCTAGCCAGAAAATTATTATAAATGTAAATTTGTGTTTAGAAATCTTTATTTGAACACAGCCATGCACATCATTTGTGTATGGTCTGTGACTACTTTCATGCTACAATGGTAAAATTGAGTAATTGTGACAAAGACTGTGCACTCTCTTTTGGTGTATTACAAATTGCAAAAATGCAGCCATAACTTGATAGGGATATGTATGGCTATAGCATAACATTTAAAATTTAAAAGGTTTCCAAAATATTGCATACCTATCATTTCAAAGAAGAAGAGCGAATAGCAAATGGATTCTAAATGTCATGCTTTTAAAGCAGAGTACATTTTGTTTTGAGTTAGATGGCAAAGCATGGTGTTTATTATGTGCTTATACTATAGCTATGCTGAGAGAGTACAATGTTATGTTGACAACACCAGACTAAGTACTGATTACATTATTTCCAACTCACAGGAAAGCAAAAATCAGAAATAAGAAAGTTTAAAGTGGAATATCTGATCACAGCAGAATTTCTTAAAAATAAAAAATGAAAATGAGGCTCTTTAAACAAGGGAAGCTTTTGAGTAGCTCATTTGTTAGCTAAACAGTGATAGCTGTTCACCTATGATGAGTTAATTAAAATTTTCTCAATTAAACAAAATATTATCTTCCAAAAAGAATTGCATTCTTCTCATTAGTAGACCTGTATTACCAAAAAAAATGCTAAATTATTATTAGTTTTTGAATTTGTAGATAAAAATTGTGGAAATTTTTCTTTCATTATGTAAATACCTACATAATATCCTTGATACTGTCTTTTTTCCTAAACAACCTAAGATAATTACTGTGCCTCCTGACACCACGTTCCACATTTGCGTTTGGTAGGACCTGTTAGACATGGGTTATGAGTCAGAGTTCAAGCAGTGTGGTGTATACAGCCTGACCTGTTGTCCACAATAGATTTGGAAGAATGAGAATTTCCAGGGTTCTACTTCTACATCACAACTGATTGCCAGAATGAATTCCACGAATGAATTGTGGACCAGTCTGGCCTGTCATCCATTTGTGGTTTATTAATAGAATGCTAAAGTTCAAATTAATACAGCTCATTTCTTTTCCCATCACTAAGGATTGGCTTAAATACTAACCCTCACAAAGCAAATACTTATGCAAAAAGCTAATATCAGTCAAAAGATCCCCATCAGTTTTTTTGTCTGCAGTAGGGCAGATATGAGTGTAGGGTATTGAGAATCATTTCACTGTATTACTTTGCTTATGAATCTGAAGTATTGAAAGTAATAAGTTAGAGCACTGCATTTCAGCTGTCGTTCATATATTAAATTTTCTGCTTGTGTTGAACATTACCTTCATGTGTTGTGAGGCATATAAAAGGAATATGTATAATGAACCTTGGACCCATTGAATCTCGCTGAAGAGGTAAGACATTGTATTAAAGAATAGTATAAGATATTTTATAATAAATTTGGTTACAATAAACTAGAGGCTTATCGAAATATGGTTAAAAAGGAGATTAGTCATAGCTGAAATTTACTGTTTCTGTTCTTAATGTTGGTTTGGAGGTGATTCCCTCTTTTTCGCTTGTGTATTATATGATTTTTGTCCTTAGGCTTTTAGCTGTAATTTAGGCTGCTCTTGACATCCATCCAATTTTCCTTTCTCTCTTTTCCTTCCTTAGTTTATGTTGAATACTTTCAAAGTAGATTATCTGAGTTAATAATGGCAGGAAAGAATTGGCTGTGGATAAGTTTATTTGAATTTGTCTATACTTCTGTTCCTTGTCTGTAAAATAACATAAGTTCCAAGGTAAAACTTCTTCATGTTATCTTATTTGCTTGTAAAAATCCTCTCAGAGGGAACACTCATTCTATTTTGCAGAATGAAGTTTTGCCCAATTAAAAAGAATTATCTCAGGGTGATAATATTATCCTTTTTTTTTTTTTTTTTAACGAATGAGGGCACCAAGATAGTGTGGTAAAATTATACCTAAATGTGGCTTTTTTATGGAGCTGATAGCACAAACTCCGATGCCTTCAGGAACTAGGCAAGTAACTAGTGTAAGACATTGAGAGTAGTGAAAGCTGCCTAGCCTTTTTGCATTTAAAAAATATTCTATTCTGGCAGGCACGATGGCTCACGCCTGTAATCCCAGCACTTTGGGAGTCCGAGGTGGGCAGATCACCTGAGGTCAAGAGTTCAAGATCAGCCTGGCCAACATGGTGAAACCCCATCTCTACTAAAAATACAAAAATTAGCCAGGTGTGGTAGTGCACACCTGTAATCCCAACTACTCGGGAGGCTGAGGCACGATAATTGCTTGAACCCAGGAGGTGGAGGTTGCAATGAGCTGAGATGGTGCCATTGCATTCCAACCTGGACAACAGTGAGACTGCCCCCCACCCAAAAAAACCCAAACAAACAACCAAAATCTCTACTCTGGCCAAATATAATACCAGTTAGGCTGTCAGGTTTTTTTTTTATTTGTTTTGTTTTTGTTTTTGTTTTTCTGAGATGGAGTTTCCCTCTTGTTGCCCAGGCTGGAATGCAATGGCATGATCTCGGCTCACTGCAGCCTCCACCTCCTGGGTTCAAGCGCTTCTCCTGCCTCAGCCTCCAGAGTAGCTGGGATTACAGGCATGTGCTACCACACCCGGCTAGTTCTGTACTTTTTAGTAGAGACTGAGTTTCTCCATGTTGGCCAGGCTGGTCTCAAACTCCTGACCTCAGGTGATCTGCCTGCCTCAGCCTCCCAAAGTGCTGAGATTACAGGTGTGAATCACTGAGCCTGGCTAGGCTGCCAGTTTTCTGCCTTTGTCCTAACTCAGTAGAATCTGATTAGTCACTTTTAAGGTGGATGTAATTAATTTATAATTAGTTTGATTTTATAATTTTAGAAGTTAAGTTTATTTAAGTACTTAGGTAAACTAGCATTATAGTTTAATTTGCATGTCTCTGAGAACAAGTAAAGTCCATCATCTTTTTGTGTGACTATTGGCCTTTGAATATCATTTTTTGTAGTTGCCTGTTCAGGTTGTGCTCACGTTTTCACCTTTTTTTCCAATGCTTTTGTAGGATTCTTTTTTTTTATGTCTTTTTTTTCTTTTTGTAGTATTCTTTATATATTCCAGTCATGAGTCCTTCGTCATATATATATTCTATTCTGTGGCTTGCCTAGCAATTGTCTTTTAAAATGTTACATTTATTTTAGCTTTTGGGTAAGCAGTACTTTCACACTGGTTCAAAAGTTAAATAAGCATACAAAGCTGAATAGTGAGAAGCCTCCCTCCCACTCCTTCTCCTCATCCAGTTCCTGTCTCCCCCAGCACATAACCTGTGTTAATACTTTATCTGTCCTTCCAGTATATCCAAGTGATACTGGACAGTGGTGCCAAATCCATTCAGTGGCAGAAAGTTTGGTATCTTCAAAAAATGACATTGGGCCTGGCACAGTGTTTCATACCTGTAATCCCAGCACTTTGGGAGGCTGAGGCAGGAGGATCACTTGAACCTTGAGGTTCAAGACTAGCTTGGGCAAAATAGTGAGGCCCATCTCTAAATAAAATTAAAATTAAAAATAGCCAGCTGTGTGTGGTGGCTCATGCCTATAATCCCAGTACTTTGGGAGACTGAGGTGGGCAGATCATGAGTTCAGGAGATCGAGACCATCTTGTCCAACATGCTGAAACCCCGTCTCTACTAAAAATACAAAAATTAGCTGGGTGTGGTGGTGCACACTTGTAATCCCAGCTACTTGGGAGGCTGAGGCAGGAGAATTGCTTGAACCCGGGAAGCGGAGGTTCCAGTGAGCTGAGATGGTGCCACTGCACTCCAGCCTGGTGACAGAGTAAGATCTGTCTCAAAAAAAGCCAGATGTGGTTCACATCTGTGGTCCCAGTACTTGGGAGGTTGAGGCAAGAGGATTGTTTGAACCTGGGGAGGTTGAGGCTGTATTGAGCCGTGATTGTGTCACTGCACTGCAGTGCACTGACAGAGCGAGACCCTCTCTCAAAACAAGAAAAAAAGGATATTGGTACAACTGGATTTTCACATGCAAAGAAATAAAGTCATACTTCTACTTCACACCATATACAAAAGTTAATTCAAAATATATCAACAGGTTGGGCATGGTGGCTTATGCATGTAATCATAGCACTTTGGTAGGCTGAGGTGGGAGAATTGCTTGGAGCCAGGTGTTTGAGACCAGCTTGGGCAACGTGGTGAGGCCCTGTCTCTACAAAACCAAAACCAAAACAAAACTAAGACAAGTAAAGCATAAGCAACTAAAGAAAAAATAAATAGTAAATCGAACTCGATCAAAATTTAAAACTTTTGTACATCGAAGGCCATTATTCAAAAAGTGAAAAGAAAACCTGCAGAATGGGAGAAAGTATTTGTAAGTCTCATATTGGATAAGAATGCCGTATCCAGAATATATAAAGAACTCTTACAACCTAATAATAAAGACAGATAACCCAGTAAAAATGGTTAAAAGCTTTGAATAGACAGTTCCTTAAAGAAGATATATATAGGCTGGGTGTGGTGGCTCACGCCTGTAATCCAAGCACTTTGGAGGCCAAGGCGGGCGGATCACCTGAGGTCGGGAGTTCAAGACCAGCCTGACCAACATGGTGAGATCCCGTCTTAAAAAAAAAAGAGAGAGAGAGAGAGATATGGCCAATAAACACATGAAAAGATACACTAGATCATTTGTTATTAAGAGAAATACAAACAAAACCATAAGGAGGTAACACTTCACACCTGCTAGGATGGCTCTAGCTAAATAGTGTTGGCAAGGATATGGAGAAATTAGAGTCCTTCTATATTGCTGGTAAAGTGTAAAATGGTACTGTCACTGTGGGAAACAGTTTGGTGGTTCCTCAGAAAGTTAAACATAAAATTAGCATGTGACCAGCAAATCCATTCTTACATAACTGTGTACCTAAGAGAATTGAACACTGGGACTCAAACACTGCCAGTATTTATTGCAGCATTGTTTACAGTAGCCAAAAGGTGGATATAATGTTAAGTGTTCAACAGATGAATTAACAACAGATGAATTATTGCAGCATGGGGTATTATTTGTTCCTAAAAAGGAAAGAAATTCTGATACATGCTGCAATAATGAGTGAACCTTGCAAACATAAGTGAAATAAGACAGACACAAGAGGGCAAATATATGATTACACTTATATGAAATGTCTAGAATAGGTACATTCATAGAGACAGAAAACAGAATAGAGGTTATCAAGGGCTTGCAGGGAGAACAGGGCGGGAATAGGGAGTTGTTTAGGATGAGAGTGGAGGAGGAATGGGCAGTTGTTGCTTAATGTATGTAGTTTCTGTTTGGGATGATAAAAGGTTTTGAAAATTATGGTGATGGTTGGATGATTATACAACATGCTGAATGTAATTAATGCCATATAACATACCTAATAATTGTATATGTATATAACGTAGACACATAATAGTTCAAATGGCAAATTTTATGTTACATGTATATACCACAACAAAAGAGTTAAAAATATGTTACAAATGTTTTTCCTTCTAGAGATTTTAAATCATGTATTTTAAAGTACATTTTATTGTATGTTAAAAAATTGATTCTCATTATTCATGGATTCTGTGTTGTAGAATTCACCCAAACACTAAAATTTATTTGTAACCCCAATATTAATAACCCAGTGCTTTCACAGTCATTCTCTGACATGGGCAGAGCAGCAAAATATTTGACTCACCCAACTCACATATTTTCAGCTGAGGTCAAACTAGGAGATGCTCTGCCTTCTTTCAGCACTCATAGTATAAATATGTGTCCTTGTTGCAGTCTGTTTAGTGTCATCGTTGTGCTTTTTGTTGACTTCACTGCTTAAAATGGCCCTAAATTAAAGCTGAAGTGCCCTGTAGTGTTCTTAAGTGCTTGAAGGCTGTGTGTGCTTTATGGAGAAAACATGTGTTAGATAAGCTTTATTTATGTATGAGCTACAGTGTTTGGCTGTGATTTCAGTATTAATGAACCGGCAATATATTTTACTTACTTATTTTTTTGAGACAGGGTCTTGCTCTGTTACCCAGGCTGGAATGCAGTGGCCCAATTTCTGCTTACTGCAACCTCTGCCTCCTGGGCTCAGGTGATCCTTCCACCTCAGCCTCCTGAGTAGCTGGGACTACAGGGCCAAGCCACCATACCCAGCTAATTTTTTGTAGAGACAGAGTTTCATCGTGTTGCCCAGGCTAGTCTTGAAGTCCTGGACTCAAGCTATCTGCCCACTAGCCTCCCAAAGTGCTGGGATTACAGGCTTGAGCCATTGCACCCAACCCTCAGCAATATATTTTAAAGTGGCTTTAAATATAAATGCACGTAAGAATGTTATGTATTGACTGGTTGATGAAAATTTTGTGACCAAAGGCTTGCAGGAACCTAATCCTGCATTTCCTCTAGGAGCAATGATGTATCATTTGGTAATTTATTGTTTGGAGCAGCTTTATAGAATAAAACTACTCTAAATGATGAGAGTCAACCCTATGTCAATGCAAATAATTGATATAAATGACAACACTTCAGGACCTTTCTCTGAAAGTACATAGTTTCCTTACTTTGATTTTTGTTCTGAAGTCTGTTTGATCTTATATTAAATAGCCACTCATTAAAACTTAATTCACAAATGATATATTAATAATTCACACATTTGAAGTATATAGTTCGGCAGTTTTTAGTATATTCAGAGTTGTGTAACCATCACCATAATCAATTTTAGAGCATTTTTATTACTCCCAATAGAAACCCTGTACCAATTAGCAGTTATTACCCACTTTCCCTCAAGCCATTTCCCAAGACTTAGGCAACCATTAATCTATTTTATGTCTCTATAGATTTACCTATTTTGGACAGAATTCTTGCCTAATTATACAGTGTGTGGTCTTATGTGGCTGACTTTCACCTTCTTCTGTGCTGTAGCATGTATCTTTCCTTCATTCTTTTTTTAAAATACTTTTTTAAAAAAACTAGTCAAATGCAGTAGTGATAAGACGAGAGAGTAGAGCAAAGACTTAGATCTGTAACTGACTGAAAAATCAGTTGAGATAACTCATTACTTTCAAGTCAGCCAGTACTTCACTGTTTTTAGGCCTGAATATTATACCCTTTCATGGCTGTACCACATTTTGTTTAACCATTCATTAGTAAATGGACACTTGAGTTGTTTCTCCATTTTGGCTATTATGAACAGTGCTGCTATGAACATTTGTGGATAAGTTTTTACGTGAACATATGTTTTCTTTCTCTTGGGTGTATACTGGAGAGTGCAGTTGCTGGGTTGTATGATAACTTATATTTAATCTTTTGAGGATCTGCCAACTGTTGTCTGAAGTGGCTTTAGCATTTTTCTTTACTGTCAGCAATATGTATGAGGGTTTCGATTTCTCTATAACTTTGCCAACAATTTTTGTTATCTTTATTATAGCCATCCTGGTGGGTGTGACATAGTATTTCATTGTGGTTTTGAGTTCCATTTCTCTGGTGGCTAATATGTTGAGCATCTTCTTAGACACTTTTTGACCATCAGTATATCTTATTTCTCTGGATATTCTGCCCTTTTTTTTTTGTTAATTTTTTTTTTTTTTTTTTTTAAAGAGGCAAGGCCTCGCTATGTTGCCCAGGCTAGTCTTGAACTCCTTGGTTCTAACAGTCCTCCCACTTCAGCCTCCCAAAGTGCTCGGATTACAGGTGTGAGCCACCATGCCCAGCCCTCGGTGCTGCATCCTTATATCTGATTTATCTATAGAAGACTATCTGTGGGTTGTCCTTTACTTTCTTTCTGGAATTATTTGCAGCATAAAAGTTTTGTGTGTGTGGGAAAATACATGTAACAAAGTTTAACCATTTCACCCATTGTTAAGTGTGTTCATTAGCTTTAGTTATATTCACAGTGATGGCAGGAAAAAGTTTTTATTTTTTACTTATTTATTTTTCAAGACAGTCTTGCTTTGTTGCCCAGTCTGGAGTGCAGTGATGCAGTCACTGCACCTTCAACTTTGTGGGCTCAGGTAATCCTCCCACCTCGCCTCCCAAGTAGCTGGGACTAAAGGTACACCACTGCACCCTGTGAAATTTTTTTTTTTTTTTTTTAAGAAAGAGGGTTTCACTGTGTTGCCTAGGCTGGTCTCAAACTTTGGGTTCAAGCGATTCTCTTGCCACAGCCCCCCAAAGTACTGGGATTACAAGTATGAGTACCTACACTTGGCCACAAAAGTTTTTAAGTTTGATGAGGTCCGGTTTGTATTTTGTGCTTTTGTTTTGGGCACCATATCTGAAAAATCACTTCATAACTCAAGGTCATGAAGATGTAGTCTTATAAGAGCTTTACAGTTTTAGGTTATAGATTCAGATTCTGTGATAAAGTTGAGTTAATTTTTGTATGTGAAATTTGTGTGTGAGGTAAAGATCTAGTTTCATTCTTTTGCGCAAGGATATCCATTGTCCCTGTATCATTTATTGAAAAGACTACTCTTTCCTCCATTTAATTGTCTTAGCACCCTGTCTAAAATCAGTTGACTGTGAATGTGGGGGTTTTTTCCTGCACTTAATTTTATCCCATTGATCTCTATGTCCTTATGCCAATAAAAAATTGTTATTAAAGCAACAAAACAAAAACATGGTCTCAGTTTGTACCACTGACAATCAGGGCTCACTGCAGCCTCTACCTCCTGGGCTCAAGCGGGTCTTTCACCTCAGCTTCCCCAGATGAGACTACAGATGTGTGCCACCACACCCAGCTAATTTTTTATTTTTTGTAGAGCTGGGTTCTTGGTATGTTGCTGGGATGGGTTGTTCTTTTTCAAGACCGTTTTGGCTCTTCTGGATCCCTTGAGGTTTTTTTTGTTTTTGTTTTTGTTTTTTTAAGAGATCTTACTCTGTTGTCTAGGTTGGAGTATGGTGATACAATCATAGCTCACTGCAGCCTTGACTTCTTGGGCTCAAGCAATTCTTTCACTTCAGCCTCTTAGTAGCTGGGACTACAGGCACATGTCCCACCATGCCTGGCTAATTTTTTAATTTTTTGTAGAGATGGGGTCTTGAGTTGTTGCCCAGGTTGGTCTTGAACTCCTGGACTCGAGCAGTCCTCTTGCCTCAGCTTCTCAAAGTGCTGGGATTACAGGTGTGAGCCACTGTGCCTGGCCTCCATCTTCTTTTAATCTATTTATATCATTGTGTTTGAAGCCTCTTGTATTAACAGATAGCATTACTGTTGGATTATGGTTTTAAGTTTATCCACTCTGCTGGTATTTAGGAGTATTTAAGGTATGTAGGTATATTTAAGATAATTATTGATGTGTTATGGCTTAAATATGTTATTGTTTTCTGTTTGTTTTGTTTTTCTTGCCTTCTTTTGAGTTACCTTAAGTTCTTTTTAAGATTCCATCTTTATTTGTGGTGGTTTTTTGTAGTTTATATAGTTTTTTGGAGTGCTTTGAATAGCTTCTTAGTGGGTGCTGTAGATATTGCAACATTCATTTGTAACTTAAAGTCTTTGTTTATATTGATGTTTTACCATTTAGTCCCTTTACTTTTCCTAGTTTTAAAATGATTATCTTTAATTTTCCGTCTACATAGCACCAGATAGTGTATGATCTTTTTTTTTGTAAACTCTCACATAGTATTTAAGAAATCCATGAGAAGAAGTCTGTTTACTCTCATTTTTATCATTCCAGTGTTCTTTTCCAAAGATTCAAGCCTCCTTCTGTTAACATTTTTTTTTTCTGTTATAGTGAATTTCCTTTAACCATACTTTTAGGTGTATTGGTGACAAATTTTTAGGTTTTTTTTTCATCTGAGAATATCTTTAGTTGTCCTTCATTCCTAAAGTTTGTTGAATACAGAATTTGCATTTCAAGTTACTTTCAGCCTTTGAACAACGTCGAGCCAGTTTTTTTTTTTTTTTTGGCCTGCATGGTCTTACATGAGAAATCACTGTCATTTGAATAGATGTTCCTCTGCATGTAAAGTGGTTATTGTCTTCTTTCAGGATTTTTTCCTTTATGATGTATTTTGGTATGAATTTATTTGGGTTTTTGTTATTTGGCATTAACTCAGTTTTTAAATATGTAAGTTTATGTCTTCTGTCAGATTTGGGACATTTTCAGTCATTAAGTAATTTTTTTTTTTTTTAAATTGAGACAGAGTCTTGCTCTGTTGCCCAGGCTGGTGTGCAGTGGTGTGATCTTGGCTCACTGTGGCCTCCACTTACTGGGTTCAAGTGATTCTCCTGCTTCAGCCTCCCAAGTGGCTGGGACTACAAATGTGCGCCACCACGTCCGGCTAATTTTTGTATTTTTAGTAGAGAGGGGGTTTCACTGTGTTGGCCAGGCTGGTCTCAAGCCTTGGCCTCCCAAAGTGCTGGATTACAGGTGTGAGCCACTGCACCTGGCCTGTTCAAGTAACTTTTAAGTTTTATGTACTCAGTCTTCTCCTTCTGGAACTCTGCAGTTCTGGTGATAGGAATGTTAGCTAGCTAGTTTTTTATTGTTCTGCAGGTTCTTGAGACTGTGTTCTGTTTTTCTTTTCTTTTTTTTCTGGTCTCTTGATTTTGCCTGAAAATCAGTTATTCTCTGTCATCTTGTCTATTGAGCGCATTTACAAGTTTTAAATTTTTGGTTATTTTTTGTTTGTTTTTGAGACAGGGTCTCACTGTGTTGCTCAGGCAGGAGTGCAGTGGTGTAATCTCAGTGCCACGATGCTGGCTAATTTTTGTGTATTTTTAAATATATTGTATATATTTTATATTTTATAGATATTTTGTATATTTCTGTACAAATATTTCTATACTATATATAATATATAAATTAAATATAATACAAATATAAATTATACTATATGTTATATATATATATATATATATATAAATTTAATATAATTTTTGTGTATTTTTTGGTAGAAACGGAGTTTTACCATGTTGGTCAGGCTGGCCTCAAACTCCTGACCTCAAGTGATCTGCCCATCTCCACTTCTCAAAGTGTATTTTTTAATCCTATAATTTCCACTTGTCTTTTTTCTATAACTTTGTTTCTATTTTCTATTTTCCATTTGTTTTAAGGACATTTGTATTGCTTTTGTTTTTTTTTTTTTTTTAAAGACAAGGTCATACTCTGTCACCCAGGCTGGGGTACAGTGGCACAATCTCGGCTCACTGCAACCTCCTCTTCCTCCCAGGTTCAAGCAATTCTCCTGCCTCAGCCTCCCAAACTGGGACTACAGGCGTGTGCTACCACGCCCAACTAATTTTTGTATTTTTAGTAGAGATGAAGTTTCACCATGTTGGCCAGGCTGGTCTTGAACTTCGGACCTCATGTGATCCACCTGCCTCAGCTTCCTAAAGTGCTGAGATTGCAGATGTGAGCCACTGTGCCTGGCCTGTATTGCTTTTTGAAGCATTTTTATAATGGTTCTTTTAAAGACTTTGTCAGATATTTCTAATATCTGATCATCTTGTTTTGGGTATGTACTGATTGTCTTTTGTCAGTTAAATTATGATTTTCCTGGTATTTGACATATAGTTTTTTGAGTGTGTTGCAGACATTTTGGATATCACATTCTGAGACTTGGGATTCTATTTAATCTTCATTTTTTTTCCAGCAGTCTTTCTATTGAGGGATAACATAATGGCCAGGTAGGTGTGTATGCTCACCTTACTCTTGGGGCCTCCTGACACCACCTTGGCAAAAGTAGAGTGCTGACTTTCTCTGCCTTGTTGCAGAGGGGTAAGATGAAAGTTCAATTTCTCCCCTGGTCCTTCTTGATGAAGTAAGGGTACCAATTCATACCATCTTGTCACCTCTGAGTTAGGGTTTAATTTCAGTTCCACTGAGTCCTTGTGACACCAGGGAGGGAGGAAGTGTAGGACTAACTCATCCCACCTGATTGCTACATAATAGAAAGCAGTCTCAGCTTTCCACTGAGATTTTATCATACCAGGGAAGGGGATAGAAGTGATGACTTGCCTGGCCTCTTACCTCCTTATTCCTTGTTATTGCCAGATGGGAGTTGAAGTTCGGCTCTCTGCTATTCCCTGCAGGTATTGAGGAGTAGGAGATTTTTTTTCAGTAGTTTTTAGTTTAAAAAAAAAATGGGGGCTTCAATTAAAGTCTGTTTAAGATCTTAGCAGTGGAAATACTGAGTTCTTTGGGTCCTAACATTTTACAGATTATAGGCATGAAATTATAGAATCATGACTCACTCAATTCATGCTTTTAATTCCTATTCTGTGGAAGGCAGTGTTAGATTATCTCTGCCTTCAGGTGTTTGGAATTTGGGAGACTTTAATAAACACATCCCTTTTTTTTTTTTTTTTTTTTTTTGGAGACAAGAGTCTTGCTGTGTTGCCCAGGCTGGAGTGCAATGGCACAATCTCAGCTCACTGCAACCTCTGCCTCCCAGGTTCAAGTGATTTTTGTGTCTCAGCCTCCCGGGTAGCTGAGATTACAGGCATGTGCCACCATTCCCGGCTAATTTTTTTTCTTTTTTTTTTGGAGACAGAGTCTCGCTCTGTTGCTCAGACTAAAGTGCAGTGGCATGATCTCAGCTCACTGCAACCTCCGCCTCCCGGGTTCAGGAAATTCTCCTGCCTCAACCTCCTGAATAGCTGGGACTACAGGCGTATGCCAATATGCCCGGCTAATTTGTTTGTATTTTTAGTAGAGATGGGGTTTCACTGTGTTGCTCAGGCTGGTTTCAAACTCCTGAGGTCAGGCAATTCACCCGCCTCGGCTTTCCAAAATGCTAGGATTACAGGCATGAGCCACTGTGCCCGGCCTAATTTTTGTATTTTTAATAGAGATGGGGTTTCACTATGTTGGCCAGGCTGGTCTTGAACTCCTGACCTCAGGTGATCCACCTACCTCAGCCTCCCAAAGTGCTGGGATTACAGGTGTGAGCCACTGCACCCAGCCTAAACATATACTTTCAAAGATGAAAAGAATGACCAGTATAATTTTTAGAAATGAAACAGTTTGCAGGTCAGAGTCTTGATGGTTACTTAGCCAAGATTTTTTTTTTTTAAACCAGTTCAATTAAAAATTTAGAAAAAGTAAAACATGGATATGTTTAGAATTTAAAACAATATAAAATAATGTAAAATAATTCATTTAAGTCGATAAGTTTCTAGAGTATGAAATGCTAACTATATCATCTTTGTTATAACATTTTAAACAACCCACTGACTAACAAGCTCTGAAGAGGCTCTTTGAATCTTATCTGGTAGACCATTACTTCAGCATAAGACATCTTTATGCAAACTCAGTTATGTACATTTTTATTTAGCACAACTGCCTCCTTAACATCTTTTCTTGAGTGACCCAGATGCATCTCAAATTTCCTGTCTCTAAACTTGAACTAATTGTAGTTTCCAAACCTCCACTTACAAACTGGAACAATCATCTCATTGCTCCAGTTTCCTAAACCAGAAATTTGGGTATCATTCTCATCTCCTCTTCTGATACTCCTCTAGTCAGTCTATAGTTTTCTAGTGATGTTTTATATGTGATGTCTTTGTCTTATGTCTTTGGTAACAGGGAATACTGGCCTCTTAAAATACGTTATTTTCTTCTCTGTTTTCTAAAGAGTTTCTTTGAGGTTTGTATTATTTCTTCCTGGACAGAATTCACCGTTAAAACCAACTGGGACTGGGTGCAGTGGCTCAAGTCTGTAATCTCAGCACTTTGGAATGCCAACGTGGGCAGATTGCCGTAGGTCAGGAGTTCAAAACCAGCCTCGGCAACATGACAAAACCCCATCTCTACTAAAAATAAAAAAAATTAGCTAGGCGTGGTGTTGAGCACCTGTAGTCGCAGCTACTTGGGAGGCTGGGGCAGGAGGATCACTTGAACCCAGGAGATGGAGGGTGCAGTGAACCAAGATCACACCACTGCACTCCAGCCTGAGCAACAGAGGGAGACTCCGTCTCAAAAAAAAAAAAAAAAAAAAAAAACAAATCTGGGCCTTCCTTTTGTAGAAGACTTAAAATTACTAATCCAGTATTCAGATTCAATTTTTCTGTTTCTTCTTGAGTCTGTTTTGGTAAAAAAAAAAAAAATTTTTTTTAGATGGAGTCTTGCTTTGTACAGTGGTGCGATCACAGCTCACTGCATCCTTTACTTCCTAGGCTCAAGCAGTCCTCCCGCCTCAGCTTCCTGAGTAGCTGGGACTACAAGTGTATACCATCATATCTAGCTAATTAAAAAATTATTTTTCTAGAGACAAGGTCCCACTGCGTTACCCAGGCTGGTCTCGAACTCCTGGGCTCAAGTGATCCTCCCATCTCAGCCTCCCAAAGTGTTGGGATTACAGGCGTGAGCCACCATGCATAGCTGGTAATTTGTATTTTTGAAGAATTTGACCCCTTTTATTTAAGTGGTGTAGCTTAGCATAAGAGGTTCATAGTTGTATTAGTCTGTTCTGACACTGCTATAAGGACATACCTGAGACTAGGTAATTTATAAAGAAAAGAGGTTTCTCTGGTTCTGCTTGCTGTACAGGCTTCTGCTTCTGGTGAGGCCTCAAGAAGCATATTCATGGCAGAAGGGGAAGAGGAAGTAAGCACATCTTCACACGGCTGACAGGAAGAAGAGAGAGTGAAGGGGGAAATGCTGCACACTTTCAAACAACTAGATCTCTTGAGAACTCACTCACTCTAATGAGAACAGCAAAGGGGAAATCCATCCCTGTGATCCAGTCACCTCCCACCAGTGCCCTCCTCCAACACTGGGGATTACAATTCAACATAAGATTTGGGTGGGGACACAAATTCAAACCATATCAGTAACATTTTTTGCAGGGTCTCTTGTTAAATCTTATATTTCATTTTTGGATCAATATCAATCTGTTTCCTCTGTCTCCCCACATCTCCCTCCCTGCACCCTCTTTCCCATCTAGGTAATTGATTTTTGTTTTTTTTTTTTTAATTATTCTTGCCTGCTTACCACTGATCTAGGTAATTGTTTATCAGTTCTTTGAGTTTCATTCCCCTTTCCCCCTATTCACAGCTACTCTGATCTTTATTTCATCCTACTTAATGTTTTAATTTGCTCTTCTTTTTCCAGATTAATGAGGGGCATGTTGAGATGATTGTTTTTTTTTTTTCCTTTCTATTATATAAGTCTTTAAAGCTATAAATTTCCCTCTAAGCTCATGCTGTTAAATGTGATACCTAATAGCCACATGTGACAAATGAAATTGATGGTTTACTTCCTCGGTCACTATAGTCATATTTTAGGTATTCACTAATCATGTGTCTGGTGGCGCCATGTTAGACAGTGTGGATAAGGAACATTTTGTCATGGCAGAAACTTCTGTTGGACTCATGCCTGTAGTCTCAGCATTTTGGGAGGCCAAGGTGGGCAGATCGCATGAGGTTAGGAGTTCAAGACCAGCCTACCAACATGGTGAAACCCTATCTCTACTAAAAATACAAAAATATTAGCTGGGCATGGTGGCGCACCCCTGTAACCTCAGCTACTTGGGGGTTGAGGCAGGAGAATCACTTGAACTGGAGAGGTGGAGGTTGCAGTGAACCATCATCAATGTCGCTGCACTCCAGCCTGGGTGTTAGAGTAAGACTTCATCTAAAAAAAAAAGTTCTGTTAGAGACTAAGCACTCTCAGCTGTATCCCATGGGGAGGAAAAAATATAGACACACACACACACACACACACACAGATTTAATTTTGTGTTTGGTTCATATACATTTATAATTGTTACCTATTTCTGATATATTCTTTAACATATAAAATGCTTCATTTTACTTAGTGTTATGCTTTGAGAATCTTTTTCTTTTTTCTTTTCTTTCTTTTTTTTTTTTTGAGACAGAGTCTCACTCTGTTGTCCAGGCTAGAGTACAGTGGACTGATCTTTGCCCACTGCAACCTTCACCTGATCAAACTATTCTCCTGTCTCAGCCTCTTGAGTAGCTGGGATTACAGGCATGCGCCACCACATCTGGCTAGTTTTTGTATTTTTAGTAGAGATAGGGTTTCACCGTATTGGCCAGGCTGGTCTCGAACTCCTGACCTTAGGTGATCCACCATCCACCAGGAATCTTTTTTTTTCTGATGATAACGTAGGTACTCCAGCTCTCTTATGGCAGCTGGTTTCATGATTTATCTTCTCCTCTCCTTTTACTTTCATCCTATGAATCTAAAAATGTTTCAGAGGATATATAGTTGGATTTTGCTTCTTATCCAGTCTGACAATCTCTTCTTTTCATTGAAGTGTTTACTCAGTGATATAGTTGGATTTAGGTATGCCATTTTGCTAATTGTTGTCTATATGTCATGTCATTTTTGTTCTTTTCCTTCTTTGCTGAGACTTTTGCGTTAACCAGTATTTTTAGTGGACTTTAAAATTTTCTTTGATTTAGTTTTTGTTTTAGTTGTAACTCTTGCAATTATGATATATCTTTAACACCACAGTTCACTTTAGGACAATATTCTTTTTCTATCTTTTGTACTGTTATTGTCATATAATTATGACATGTAAATTACATGATTTAGAAAACCATCAATACAATGTTGTTATTATTACTTTAAGTAATCTTTTTTTTTTTTTTTGAGATGGAATTTTGCTCTTAGTGTCCAGACTGAAGTGCAATAGCACGGTCTTGGCTCTCTGCAACCTCCGCTTCCTGGGTTCAAGTTATTCTCCCACCTCAGGCTTTCGAGTAGCTGGGATTACAGGCGTGTGCCACCATGCCTGGCTAATTTTTGTATTTTTAGTAGAGACGGGGTTTCTCCACGTTGGTCAGGCGGGTCTCGAACTCCCAACATCAGGTGATCTGTCCACCTTGGCCTTCCAAAGTGCTAGGATTACAGACGTGAGCTACTGTGGCTGGCCTTAAATAATCTTTTTTTAAAGGAAGAGAAGAAATAATCTTTTATGTTTTCCTCACATATTTACTATTTCTCATATTTATTATTTCCTTCTTAGGATCTGAGTGATAGTCTGGTTTTATTTCCTTTCAACCTGGCAGACATCTTTAGAATTTTTTGTGATACAAGTGTGCTAAGTGTAACATTCTCTCAAATTTTGTTTACCTGTATATGTCTTTATTTTGCTTTCATTTTTGAAGACTGTTTTTGTTGCATATGTAATTCCTGGTTTATAATCTGTACTTTGAATATGTCATTTTATTGCTTCCTGGCCTCCATTATTTTTAATAAAAAGTCAGATGTTGATGGTATTGGTTCCCTTGATAAATTGTTTCTCTCCTGGTTTTCAGCAATTTGACTGTGATGTGTTTGTTTTGATTCATTTTGTGTTTGTGGTTCTCTCCCCTTTTTGAATCTGCAGATTAATGTATTTCATCAGGTTTTGACACTTTCCACCATTATTTCTTGAAACATTTTTTCTATTTCTTTGCTCTTATCTCCTGTGACTTTTATTACATTTATGTTGGGAGCTTGACATTGTTCTACTGGTTTCTGAAGATCTGTTCTTTTCAGTGTTTTTTCCTCTCTGGTTTTTTTTTAATTGGATTGAAATTAAATTTTAATTTATGCATCTACAAGTTCACTCAAATCTTTTTTTTTTTTTTTGAGATGGAGTTTTGTTCTTGTTGCCCAGGCTGTGCAACTTCTGCCTGCCAGGTTCCAGCCTCAGCTTCCGGAGTAACTGGGATTACAGGTGCCCACGACCACACCTGGGTAATTTTTTTTGTATATTTAGTAGAGACGCAGGGTTTCACATGTTGGCCAGGCTGGTCTCAAACACTTGACCTCAGGCAGTCCATCCACTTCAGCCTCCCAAAGTGCTGGGATTACAGGAGTGAGCCACTGGGCCCAGCCTCAAAGGTATTATTGAAGCCCAGATTTGTAGTGAACTTTTGCATGTACTTTTAATCTGTGTGGGTTCTTTTTATGATTTACTCTTGAGACTTCTTATTTGTTGAGGCTTTGCCACAGTATATTTTATTATTTGAACACTGGTTTATTTTTATCCTTTGAAAATATTTATAATAGATGCTTTGAAATCTTTGTTTTTATTCTCACTTGACCTTTAGTTTTTTTAGAGCTTTCTTGGGTCTCCATATTGTATGTGCGGTGTCCCAATTAGCCATGTCTGTATAGAGAGTTGATCTTAGCCCTTCCATGACTCTCTCATTTCAAGTTTCTTTGTATTAATTTTGTGGTTGGTCTGCTGCTTGCTCTGTGACCCCAACCCAGGTATAGCAAAACCTGTTCTTTCCAAACCGATACCAATTTATAGCTGGCAAATCTCATGTTTTTGCATTCACCTCTCTCCCCAACTGTGCCCTGTATGACATCAAAGCTGTTGTTTTTGTGGTGAGCCCCATTCTAGTAAAACTACTGATTTTCAGACCAGATTTTTGGAGTGTATGGGGGTCATGGGAGCATCCTCAAGCAAGAGGACCAGTGTCTTCTATTGTTTTTACCTGAAACTTTAGCAGTCTTTGTAGAATAAGTGTGTCTCTTTTTGCCTGACAGTAGTTGATTCCCAGTAGTCTGAATTAGTTGTTGCTTTTTTTGTTTTTGACAGTTTGGTACAATTTTATACTTGGCCTTTGAAGAGAGGATTTGCTTTCTATTGTGCCATTATTGAAAGTAGGACAGCTGTTAATTTTTTCTTTTGTACTTTCATTTTATTGTAAATTATCTTTTAAATTTTAGTAGTCTTAAAAAGTAAGTGACATCTCAGGTATTCTGCATTTTCTAGGACTGCAGTGTCCTGTACCATAGCGACTGGTCACTGGTGGTGATTTAGTTTTTAGTTATCTAAAATGAAATTGTAAAATTTAGTTTGTTGGTTCCGCTAGCCATTTTCTAAGTGCTCACTGGCCAGTGATGTATTGAGTACTGCATTGAACAGTGCACCTACAGCATGTATCCATTATTGCAGAAAATTCTGTTATACAGTGACACTCTAAAATCTTTGAGACAAATAGTAACCTGTAATAATAGCTTACATTATCTGAGTACTTACTGTGTCACATTTTATATGTATAAACTTAGTCTTCCCAACAACCTTTGAGGTAAGTACATTGTCTCTATTTTGCAAATGGAAAACTAAGACTCAAAGATGAAGGAATTAACAGCTCTGAAGGGGTATAGATTTAAATTTGTGTAGTCTGGCTCCAGAATCTGTGCCATTAATAATTTTATATATTGTCTCTTTGATAAATGATGCCTTGTTTCTGACTTGAATAGAGAAGTTTTTTGTTTTTTATGTTTTACTAGCTTTAAATGCTATTTAATATTTTGATAAATGATTCTTTTCATATTTAAGTTGTTTGCTTCTCTTTTTTAGTGTTCTTATTAAAAACGTCTGAATTTTATCATATGCCACTTTAGTGTCTGTTTATATAACCATATAGTTTTCTCCTTCAGTTGTTTTGATATGATTATTTTGTTAAATTTCTTTCTATTGAATAATCCTTTAATTCCTGGCAAACCTTATTGATCATAATAACTATTCTTTTGACAGATTGACAGAATGTTTGCTAATATTTCATTTAGAAATACAGAGTCAGTATGCTAGAGCGGTCTGCAGTTTTCTTCTTTTGCGTTGTCTTTGGTAGGTTTTAATAGTAAATCAATGGGTTCTGTAAAATGAATTTGGATTTTCACTGTTTTGTTCTAGATTGGTTCAGATAATATTGGCCTGCTGGTTTGTTGTTTAAGCATTACTCTCCTGTGTAACTATCTGGATATTGTATTTTTTTTTAATGGCAACTTCTAATATTTGTATGCTAATATGTCTATTAGAGTTTAATTCTTGTTTTGCTTTTGATGAATAATATTTTACTAGAAAATTTTCCATTTATGCTATTTTTAATATTGCTTGCTCTGGAATTACATGAAGTATTTTTGATATAGGCTTGGTAATCTTTTAAAATTTTTTTGCTTTCTCTGTTTTCATTCTGGCTTCTTTATGTTTTTTTTTCTTCTTCATTAGATTCCTAAAGATTTATTTTACTTTTTCCTCAAAAAATTATTAGGTTATCAATTTTTTCAGTAATGCATGTATTTCAGCTTTTATATTTAATTCTGTTCCTATACTTATTTTGTTTTTTTAAAAAATTTATCAAGGAAATAACTAAGTATTATTATTTTTAGTTTTACTTTTAAACCTATTTAAGGCTACAGATAGAAATAATACAGTCAAGTATGAACTGTTTCTGCTGCATTTTTTTCTAGATAGCTTGTAATTTTAGTTTTGATTTCCAGCTGGAACCCATTTTTCTTTTGGGTTTATATAGTCATGTTTTTATTTACTTTTACTTTGTAAAGTTTTAAACCTTTACAGGATGTGGACTATAAAAATCGATACCTTTTTCATGGAAAGAGGTTTTTTTCTTTTTCTTTTCTTTTTTTTTTTTTTTTGAGAAAGAGTTTTGCTCTTTATTGCCTAGGCTGGAGTGCAGTGGCGCGATCTCTGCTCACTGCAACCTCCGCGCCTCCCGGGTTCTGGTGATTCTCCTGCCTCAGTCTTCCAAGTAGCTGGGATTACAGACACGTGCCACCATGCCCAGCTAGTTTTTTTTTTTGTATTTTTAGTAGAGACGGTGTTTCACTTTGTTGGCCAGACTGGTCTTAAACTCCTGGCCTCAGGCGATCCACCTCCCTCAGCCTCCCAAAGTGCTGGAATTACAGACTTGAGCCACCAAGCCTGGCCAGTTTTTTTTTTTCTTATTTGTGTTTGGTAGTTGAATACAAGATCAAATTTTTGGAAATATTTCACAGACATACCCAAAATGTATATATTCTGTTTCAGGAATATATAATAAATAGCTCTTAAATTATATCATCCATTATTTTATGTTTTGTTTTTTTACCTCACTTTAAAACTGTACTTCTATTTTTGTATGATCTCCTTTCATTTAAAAAATTTTTCCTTAGTTAATATCATTTTGAGACAGAGCCTCTCTGTCACCCTAGCTGGAGTGCAGTGGTACGAACATGGCTTACTGCAACCCCGATCTCCTGGGCTCAGGCAATCCTGCCTCAGCCTTCCATGTAGCTGGGACCTACATGCCTACATGCTGAGCTAGTTTTTAAAGTTTTTGGAGAGATGGGCTCTTGCTTTGTTGCCCAGGCGGAATCCTTTTTATTTAACCATTGTTTTTGTTTATCGATTTCTTTTGAAATTATTTTCATGCTGGTCTTTTTTTGGTCATACTAAGTGGCATTCTCTTTTGCTTTGTTAAACATTTATGTTTAGTATATTTTATATCTGAAATGTGTTCTTATTTTTTTCCAGTCGTTTGTGACTGTGGTTGGTAGGTTGGTTCTCATGTTTTCCTTGCTTGCACTGCTTTAAAGGTTGTCACTCTACTAATATCTGGCACGTATAGTTTCTAATGAGAGGTCTGCTGTCTTTGTTATCATTGTTCCTACGTATGTAATATGTCTATTTCTCGCCTCTGCCTTTTTTTTTTTTTTTTTTTTTTTTTTTAAGATGGAGTCTAGCTCTGTCGCCCAGGCTGGAGTGCAGTGACACGATCTTGGTTCACTGCAACCTCCATGTCCTGGATTCAAGTGATTCTCCTGCCTCAGCTTCCTAAGTACCTGAGATTACAGGCACATGCCACCACACTTGGCTGATTTTTGTAGTTTTAGTAGAGACGGAGTTTCACCATGTTGGCCAGGCTGGTCTCAAACTCCTTACCTCAGGTGATCTGCCCACCTCGGCCTCCCAAAGTGCTGGGATTACAGGTGTGAGCCACTGTGCCCAGCTGCCTCTGCCTTTAAGACTTATTCTTTATTACTGGTTTTTTTTGTGTGTTTGTTTGTTTTAAGAGACGGGGTTTCACTGTGTTAGCCAGGATGGTCTCTGTATCCCGACCTCGGGATCCGCCCGCCTCAGCCTCCCAAAGTGCTGGGATTACAGGCGTGAGCCACCACGCCCAGCCTTCTTTATTACTGTTTTTTTTTTTTTTTTTTTTTTTTTTTTTTTTTTAGCAATTTGATTATGATATGCTTTTGCATGACTTAGAAGTGCTATCTTCAGGAATTATTGTGATTCTTACGTCTTTGGCTTACAGTTTTTATTAAAGTTGGAAAACTTGATCATTAGTTCTTAAAATAGTTTTCTGATTGTTTTTATTTCTTCTCCTGGGAATTCAGTTACACATGATTAGACCACTTGATAATTGTCCTTCCTGCAGATAGTGAGCCTCTGTTTTGTTTGGGAGGGGGGGCATATTTTGTTCATCTTCATGTTCATTTTTGTTTGTCTCCCTTCAGTTTTGCCAGATTTTTCATGTATTTTGAAGCAGTCTTGTTAGCTACATATATCCTTATAACTGTACCTTCTTGGGAATTGATATTTTTATTATTATAAAAATTTTGCTCTTGTCTCTAATGATTATTTTTGTATAAATGTTTATTTTATCTGATATTAGAATAGCCACTCCTGCTCTTTTTTTGAGACAGAGTTTTCGCTCTTGTTGCCTCGGCTGGAGTGCAATGGTGCTATCTCTGCTAACTGCAACCTCTGCCTCCCGAGTTCAAATGATTCTCCTGCCTCAGCCTCCCGAGTAGCTGGGATTACAGGCATGCACCACCACACCCAGCTAATTTTTGTATTTTTAGTAGAGATGGGGTTTCTCCATGTTGGTCATGCTGGTCTCAAACTCCCAACCTCAGGTGATCTGCCCGCCTCAGCCTCTCAAACTGTTGAGATTATAGGTGTGAGCCACTGCCCGGTCTTTTTTAAAATAGAAACAAGGTTTTGTTCAGCTACCCAGGCTACAGTAGAGTGGCATGATCCTAGCTCGATGCAGCCTTGAATTCCTGGGCTCAGGATCCTCCTGTTTCAGCCTCTTAAGTAGCTGGGCCTGCAGGCAAATGCCATCACACCTGGCTTAAGTTTTTTTTGTTTTTTTTTTTTTTAGTAGGAATGGGGCCTTGCTATTTCACCCTGGCTGGTCTTGAACTTTTGGCCTCAGATGATCCTTCCACCTCAGCCTTCCAAAGTGCTGGGATTAGAGGTATGAGCCACCAGACCCAGACTCCTGCTCTTACCTAATTACTGTTAAGATGACTTGACTTTCTTTTTTCTTTTATCCTGCATGTATCTTTGATTTATGGTGTATTTCTGGGCTGGGTGCAGTGGCTTGTGCTTGTAATCCCAGCACTTTGAGAGGCTAAAGTGGAAGGATCTCTTGAGGCGGGGAGATTCAGATACACTCTGGTTGACATAGTGAGACCCTATCTCTACAAAAATTTTAAACAAATTAGCTGAGTGTGATGGTGTATGCCTGTATTCCTAGCTACTTGGGAGGCTGAGGCAGGAGGATTGCTTAAGCCCAGGAGGTTGAGGCTGCAGTGAACTATGATAGTGCCACTGCTCTCCAGCTTGGGCTACAGAGACTGTAACTGGAAAGAATAAATAAAGTGTGTCTCTGGTAAATAGTATATAGTTAATCTTACCTGCTCATTGGCAGTATAGGGTGTTTAATTCATTCTCATTTACTGTCATTATTGATATGGTCACATATATGTTGATTGATTTGCTCTTTTTTTTCTGTATAGTTCATGTATTTGTTGTTTTTCATTGATTCTTCTTTATTTGGCTTCTTTGCATTATATACATGTTTTCTGGTATATCATTTTAATTCATTCATTTATCTTTTTAACCATGATTTTTGAGTTAATTTCTTAGTGATTACAGTATGGATATTATCACAGTCTACTTCAAATTATGCTAACTTCAGTAAAACCCAGAACCTTTGCTCCAGTGTGGCTCGCCCTTCTCCACTCCTTTGTGTAATTGTTGTGTGTGTTACATCTGTGTTATAAACCCAGCAATACTGTGCTGGAGTTACCGTTCTGTACACTTTTATGGTTTTTGAAGAAGTTAAGAAAGGAAAAAATATATTTGTAGAGTTTCTTTTATTAATTAGCTTGCATGTATTTAACATTTCTAGTACTCTTTAATTGCTGTGGATTCCAGTTGTGGTTTGGTGACATGTCCTTGTTCTAGTATACCTCCATTCTCTCTACTGTTCTTTTTGCTATTGTCTTAAGCAATTTTCATTTTAATAATTTAAGAAAGAGAAATAGTAGGTTCCTGTATGTTAGACATTCACCTATATGATTAACCTTACAAGTGCTCTTTCTGTCTTTATATCCATTTGATATGCTGTTTGATGTCACTTCCTTTAAATCTGGAGAACTTTTGTTAGCATGTTTTGTAAGGGAGGTTGACTAGCAATGAATTCTCCCAGTCTGTTTATCTGAGTATGTCTTTATTTAATTTTCATTTTTGCAGGTTAGTTTTGATGGATATAGAATTCTTTGTTGGCAGTGTTTTCTTTGTTTTTTTCTTACATTTTTTTATTGGCATTTCCACTTAGGCTAAGTTACTAAAGTTCTTAAATTGATAGAGGCAGAATTTTGAAAACTACTTTGAATTATGTCATTCCACTACCTTCTGAACTTTTTTGTTTCTGCTCAGCTCGTTGTTAATCATAATGTTCCTGTGTATGTCATGAGTTTTTCTCCAGTTTTTTTGTCTTTGACTTTTAACAGTTTAGTTGTAATCATGTATATCTTTAAAGTTAAGTCCATGCTTGTGAATTTTTATAAGAGCCACAAAGGCCAAATCACTTCCTCTGTGTTTTGTTTTGTTTTTGTTTCTGATTTTGAGACAGGCTCTCACGCTGTCTCCCAGTGGCCCAGTCACTGCTCACTTCAGCTTGATCTCCCAGCCTCAGGAGATCCTCCCACCTCAGCCTCCTGAGTAGCCGGGTTTACAGGTGGGTGCCACCACGCCCAGCTTATTTTTATTTTTGTAGAGACAGGATTTTGCCATGTTGCCCATGCTGGCCTCAAACATCTAGACTAAAGCGATCCGCCCATCTCAGGCTCCCAAAGTGTTGGGATTACAGGCATGAGCCAGGGTGCCTGGCTACCTCTGTATTTTGTTTTCAGTTACTTTATTATGAAATGAGATACACTGTTATAAAATATTTTCCATTTTGATAGTTCTTAAAAATTGCACTTAAATATCCTGCTTCAACCACATTATTGTTCCTTAATTAGCAATTATTTCACTTTGTGTGGGGAGCTTGTCATTTTAAAAATTTTATTTCTTAGAGTTATTTGGATTATGCACATATATATTGTCAGTAAAATCATTTAATTTTTGGAATTTAAAAAAGCAGCCAGGTTACATGATTAATGTGGACATAGGAAAACAAAATATTTTTCTGTTTTTAAGTTTAAAAACTTTATCCATATATTCAGTGTTTGCAATACATAAGTGTTCACATTTTAGAAAGGCAAGATGGTATTTAGGTTTCCAGCATGGTCTCTGGTCGTACTCTGTAATCAAATGCCTTAATATTTCTGTAGCAGTATTTATACTAAATAGGGTAACTAAAGATAGCTTTATGCCAGTTCAGGTCAGGTTTTTTTTCACTGAATGTGTTTTGTAGCTAAACATACCATAATTTTCTGTATTTCAAAAACTGGGTAAGGAAATGTGAGCTTGACAACCCCTAAATTTTTTGTTTTAATAACATGTTTTGCATTTTTGTTTTGCCTTTTGTTTGTGGCTACTATCCTGTTTGCATAAATTGTTTTGACAGTTTGTGGACTGTGTGCTTCATTGTTGCACGGTATTTCCATTCTATTTAATGCTTTTTTAAACTTTACTTTGGTTATCTAATGCTAATATTCTCGTGGTTTCTTTTGTTTGTTTTGCCTTTTTGTTTTTGTTTTTTTTTTTTTACATTTGCTGCTGTATATTTGTTTATCCTTTTTAGGTATGTCTTAAAGTTTCATTAGTAGCAGACTACTAATTTGCTTTTTAGGATTACTATTCTTCAGGTCTTCTAATTTTTTAAATGTGGAAATTGTGTTTATTTAAATCTAGCAGGGCACATTTCTTTTGAGACGGAGTCTTGCTCTGTTGCCACTCTGGAGTGCAGTGGTGCAATCTTGGCTCACTGCAACCTCCTCCTCCCGGGTTCAAGCAATACTCGTGCCTCAGCCTCCCTAGTAGTGGGGACTTAAGGTGTGTGCTACCATGTCCGACTAATTTTGTATTTTTAGTAGAGATAGGGTTTCACCATGTTGGCCAGGATGATCACAATCTCTTGACTTTGTGATCTGCCTGCCTTGGCCTCCCAAAGTGCTGGGATTACAGGTGTGAACTACCACGCTCAGCCTGATTTGCTTTCTTATTCATATGTTCACTGGACTAGCACTTTTAATTTCCTTCAAGATCTTTCCAGGCCGGGTGCAGTGGCTCATGCCGGTAATACCAACAACTTTGAGAGGCTGATGCAGGAGGATTGCTTGAGCACAGGAGTTGGAGAACAGCCTGGACAACCAATATGGGACCCTGTTTTTATCAAAAAATTAGCTGGGCATGGTGGCATGAGCCTGTGGTCCCAGGTACATGGGAGGCTGAGGTAGGAATATCATTTGAGCCCAGGAAGTCGAAACTTCAGCAAGCATTGTTCATGCCATTGCATTCCAACATGGTTGACAGAGTAGGACCCTGTCTCAAACAAAATAAAACAGAACTTTTCCTTTGCATTCACAACTATGCTAACTTGCACAAGATGCCTAGCATTGGCCTGTGTTGGCTTCTGACATGCCTTCTCACTAAGCTTAATAATTTCTAACTTTTTAAAATTTAATGTGGGAAGATATTTAACTTTGTTGTTGTTGTTGTTATTGACCCAGTCCTCCTGAGCTGATTTGTCTTGGAGCTGGACACTTAGAGGCCGTTGTAGGGTCATTAAGTGGTCCAGTTTCAATATTGTTGGGTCTCAGGGATTAGGGTAGCTTGCGAGAGGGAGAGATAGAGGGAATGGCCAGTCAGTGAAGCAGTCAGAATACGTTTATTAAGTTTGCTAGTTTTCACTGGGCACAGTTTGTGGGGCCTCAAAACAACAGTAGTAACATGAAAGATCACAAATCACAGGTCACCATAATAGATAAATAATAATTTGTAGGTTAGGAATATTGCAAAAATCAACAAAATGTAGCAGCAAGATGCCCAGTGAGCACACATGGTAGGAAAAATGACCTCTACTGATTTGGTTAATGCAGGGTTGCTATAAATCTTCAATTTGTAAAAACTCATCTGTGAAGCGGTATAAAGCTAAATGCAGTAAAACAAGGTATTCTTGTATATCTTCAAGAATATAAGAAGCCCTAAGAATAGCAACAAGCTTTATGATAATACTTGTGATTATACTTAATTTATTATAACAGACATTAGTGTCATTCTTTGTATATGATTGTATGTGCACATACATGGCCATATATGACTGTGACTTCACCTTAAACCATCTTCATTCTTAAGTGATAAAATTAACTTTGGAAATACTGACACAATCTAAATATATTTTAGTTTATGATACTGTTTTATAGAATTTAAGCCATTTTTTATTATAAATGATTTCAGTTATTTTTTGTATCATATCTCCCAAGTTTTCCCTGTGTAAAGCAGTATTCTTCTTTATTCTCCCTCTATTGACAGGTCATTTTGTCTCTTTTCTTCATTGCCAAGCTTTTTTTTTTGTTTAATTGCATTTTAGGTTTTGGGGTACATGTGAAGAACATGCAAGATTGTTGCATAGGTACACATATGGCAGTGTGATTTGCTGCTTTCCTCCCCATCACCTATATCTGGCATTTCTCCCCATGCTATCTCTCCCCAACTCCCCACCCCCCAACGTCCTTCCTCTATTTCCTCCTGACAGACCTCAATGTGTGATGCTCCCCTCCCTGTGTCCATTTGTTCTCATTGTTCAACATCCACCTATGAGTGAGAACATGCGGTGTTTGATTTCCAGTTCTTGTGTCAGTTTGCTGAGAATGATGATTTCCAGGTTCATCCATGTCCCTACAAAGGACACGAACTCATCATTTTTTATGGCTGCATAGTATTCCATGGTGTATATGTACATTTTCCCTGCCCAGTCTATCATCAATGGGCATTTGGGTTGGTTCCAGGTCTTTGCTATTGTAAACAGTGCTGCAATGAACATTCGTGTGCATGTGTCCTTATAGTAGAGCGATTTATAATCCTTTGGATATATACCCAGTAATGGGATTGCTGGGTCAAATGGAATTTCTATTTCTAAAACCTGATTTTTCAGATGGATACCTACTATTATTTAAAGGAAGATCATGTAATTCCCCAAAGCAAAAATCATACAAATTTTGATTCTATTTAATTAAAAAATAAAAATGATACGATTCCAAACCACTTTTTGAATAAAGAGAGTCACAATATCAACCAACGGCTGAAAATTAGACCTATCAAAGGGTTAAGAATTGTTGTTTTACACAAATGTTTATAAGGTGTATACCGTTTGCTCTCATATCATACTCAACATATCTGTGAAACACCTTATTCATATTAAGCTGAAAAGGTGTTATCAAAGCCCAGTTTTTAGGTATTATTCATCCTTAAATGTTCGATTTTACATGAAACATGGTTTCCAAAGTATTAGCACTGGAGAACCCACTGTAATATTTAAAATCTGGAACTTTGTGGCCATTATAATTATAGAAACTAAAAATATTCAGTGTATAAGCTTTGAGGATCACTCATGGAGTGAAGAGCAGTGTAATCATTTTCAAGGGTTCTCAAGTCATGTGTGTGTTAGGGGGCATACATTTAATATGAACTATATAGTGAAATGGATGAGTGCAAACTGCTGGCTATTAGACTCAATTTTTCAATCTGATGTTTGATGAACCTTGGTTCCAACTCAGCTTTAGCAATAAAAAGTAAAAGTCCTCGAGGAAAAAAATATAAAGCACAGTTTGAGTCACTCAGAGTAACCGCTTAAGAAAGATGCCTAAATGTGTTGTTCATTCATTCAGGCAACAAACATTTATTAATATGCCAGGAACTGTTCTCAGTGCTGGCACAATTCAACTCAAGAATAAGGAATGTTGAAGAATACAATAACAATAATAATAACTAACATATGTATGGCCATTTACAGTGCTGAACAAAATTTCATAAAGATCACGTTATTTGTTCCTCATAACTTCTCTGTGAATGAGGTTTTATAATTATTTTAATAATGAAAAAAGAGAGACACAGATGATTTTTTTAATTCTCAAAATCAATCAACTAATAAGTAAGAGAGCTGGATGTTCAATATGTACCTTCCAAATACAAATCTCCATTGGTCATTGGGCAATCAACATTACAAGTTGCTCTAATTTTATGTAAAGGCATTGAGGACGAGTTCTGCATGTTTCTGAGTGCTGTATTAAAGTTGTTCAGTATTGTTTTGTTTTGGGTTTTTTATTTTTCAGGGATAAAGTTTCAAAGATCCAGACTATCATATTTACAAGTTCAAAATGTTCATAATCTCTTTATCCAATGAATTTACTTATTAGATGGAAGCACCGGTGAATGAGTTTGCCTGGTTAGCTGAGTCTTCTAAACAAATAAAAGAAGTTAACTCCCTTTCAAGTATTAAAATCTTCCTTACTTGGGAAAAGATGCTGGATAAAAACCTCATGAGCAAAAAACATCAACCAGCACTTTACAAAAAAAAAATGTAGACAATAATCAGATGAAAAGATAGACAAGGTACTCTGAGAAATGCAAACTAAAACTGTAATGTGATTCAACTATACATCCAACAGAATGGCTTTTTAAAAAGACACCTTTTGTAAGGATGTGGTGTAGATGATACTCTCATACAATGCTGGTAGGAATGTGAATTAGTACCAACTCTGAAGGAAGGCACTATCTACTAAAACCATCGCATCAATTAAACTGGCAAAACACAACTGAAATTCCCACATGTTCACCAAAAGACATATATAATAATGGTCATAGCAGCACTATTCATAATAGCTAAAAACTGGAAACAACCCAAACAAAATGAGTAAATCAGGAACAAAATGGATAAATATACTGTGGCATTCTTATAAAGTAGAACACTATGTAGCAATAAGAATAAACTGATGCTTCATACAAAACAAGAATAATTCTCACAAACATAATGTTGAGAAAAAAAGTCACACACAAGAATACATACCATGTAATTCACAGACAGAAAGTTCAATAACAGGTGAAAGTAACCCACTGTCTCAGAAATTAGGAGAGCGTTTACCTTTAAGGGAAGTAATGACTTGCAGAAGGAGTTAGAGGAGGCTTCTGGATGCCAGCACTAGCCTAGATTTTAGTCTTGGCGCTGGTTACATGGATGCGTTCACTTAGGTCAATCACTGAGCTGTCTACTGATGGTACAATGACGTGAAATTTTCTGAGCATATGTACTTCAATAAAAACTTAACAGAAGGAAGGGAGGAGGAGAAAAGATGGAAGAAAGGAGAAAGGGAGGGAGGGAGAAGGGGGTGCAATGAAGTGATGCTATCAGAGTCCACATCTAAATAGTCCTCAACCACTGTGCTTGCTTTAGTTCTCACTTCTGTCTACCTCTTCCTTTACTACCAAGCTGTTCTCAGGCACTTTTCAATGTTTTCCATGTATCTGCCAATAAAGCCCATTTCAACCATCTATTTCGTAGTTTACTGTTTGCTGTGGGATTAGAAACTTTATAATCAATCATAGAACAGCATGTGTATTAAAAGTAAACCCACTCAGGGATTTCCTGGGAGTAAAGTGAATCCTTTTTAATGTATGTCTTTTTTTACTTTCTATCTTGCCTGCTCAGAGGCTTTTTGCTGGGGAACATGCCAAATGTAGGGGATCCAAATAGATGAAGTTGTTACTAGATCTTATCTGTGAATATTAGATCTCCAGGCCAAAGCTAGAATTAACTAACATAGAAATCCATATCTCACAAGTGTACTTACTTGCAAACAGTATTAAGAAGAATATTAATCAGTGAATATACTTTAAAAAAAAGAAATCACCAATTTCTTCTTAAATAAGATGTCTTCAATATATTAAGAATAGATTTTTCTAGTTGTGTCACTCACAGAATATTATAGCAGTGTTAAAATATAACATACTTTTTTCTCATTTTGTATTTTTATTCATACTGATTTTTTTAATCCCCAAAAAAGTGTACTAGAAGTATTATTTAAAACTTTCGTAAGGTTTCTAATACAGAAATTCAAGTTAAATTCAAGTCAAGGAGTATACCTTTTCCACAAAATTATCCACCAAGTAAAAAATCCAAAAATCTAAAATATCAGTTGGTGGTTATTTATCTCCTTTTACACCCTAATTTCACTTAATTTCTTTCTGTGTTCATTCTACATGAAAAACAAAAGTTGGCTCTCAAGATTGGAGCTAAAACTGGTACACCCAAATTGAAAATTCTTCTCTCGTGAAACATTCCCTGGATTGCAGAACCTGAAATAAAGTTGCAGCAAGTGGGCACTGCTAAACTTTTATCTGCTTTAGTATCTTCTGCTGTGACTAAAAAAACAGTCACCCATTCATTGATGGTCATTCGACAAACATGTATCACCAGTCAAAAGATAAAATATTCATTCCTACCTCCACCAATAATTTACAGTTACGCTTAAGAAAAGCATAGAAAATTATCTGTCATAGTTTCCTCTTCATTTCAATGAGCAACAATCCCTTACATTTACTTAGTTTTCCGGGAAGAGAAACAAGATGATGTTTTGTTTTACGCAAACAACTACAGAAGCACAGTTTCAACATTACTGTTTCTACCACCATCCTTTTCCAATACAAAGGCTCCTGAACCTACAATGGGTTATGTCCTGATAAGCCCATCATAAATTGAAAATACTGTAAGTCAAAAATGTGTCTAATACAACTAACCTACTGAGCATCATAGCTTAGCCTAACCTACCTTAGATGTGTTCAGAACATTTACTTTCTCCTACTAGGCAAAACCATCTAACACAAAGCCTAACCTATTTTATAATAAACTATTGGATATCTCATGTAATTTATTGAATACTGTACTGAAAGTGAAAAACAGAATGTTGTTATCAGTACTCGAAATACAGTTCCTACTGAATGTGAATGCTTTCACACCACTGTAATTCTGAAAAATTTTAAATTGAACATAGTAAGTCTGGAACCATCTATCTTCAGAGTCAGGTAAGACATTATCATTAAGGAATAAAATTATTGGCATCATTAAGAAGATTGGAAGAAAAAGTTTTATCTCTCCTTTGCCACAGCAAGTAAATAAAGCCATTAGCATGTTACCATTTTTTTTCTCTTTTTTTTTTTTGAGACAGAGTCTCACTCCGTCACCAGGTGCCAGGCTGCAGTGCAGTGGCGCAACCTCGGCTCACTACAACTTCTGCCTCCTGGGTTGAAGCAACTCTCCTGCCTCAGCCTCCTGAGTAGCTGGGACTACAGGCGCACGCCACCACACCCAGCTAATTTTTTGTATTTTTAGTAGAGACAGGGTTTCACCATGTTGGCCAGGATGGTCTCGATCTCTTGACCTCGTGATCCGCCCGCCTCGGCCTCCCAAAGTGCTGGGATTACAGGCGTGAGCCACCACGCCCGGCCCACTTGTCCATTTTTTTAGAGACAAGATCCACTATATTGCCCAGGCTGACATTCAGTAGCTATTCACATGCACAATTTTATAGCATATTAGCACATGACAGCCTCAAACTCCTGCGCTGAAGTGATCCTCCCACCTCAGCCTCCAAAGTATCTAAGACCACTACACCTAGCTCTCATATTTTCAATGTCTTGTCACAAATGTCATTGCACTGCTGAGACTGCCAAAATGCAATAAAAGCCACTGCCACAGAAGTATTATAAAAGTAGTTAATATGGCTTCCCACAAAATTAAATCAGGCACCCTACAAATTAGGGGGTGTGTGTCTGTGCATGTGCGTCTGTGTGTGTAAACATACATTAGGCAGAACTGAGTAAAGGGGAATCCATCCCTATTGCTGGAAAAATAACCAAAGGTGTACACTACTGAGAATACAAAAGATCATCTTCATGTCAGAATAACAGCAGCATTATTTTCCTTTTTGCAACCCAAATGTATCAAGTGTTTAAATATTGGGAGAAACACAAAATATATTTGGAATATAATTTAGCCCTGACCTTATATAAAACTTATTCCTTCTTTCCTCTAAGATTCCTACATTATGTAAAAATAGTAAGTTCTAGTTTTGTAAAGTCTTACTAGCTTCCTGGATGTTCTTTATCCATTTTGCTAAATGACTCCCTAAAAAATACATAAATTTCATAAATCACAGGTTGTCCTTGGAAACAGCATCAACTGAGATACATGTTCTACTTATAGCTTCCTTTGTCCCATCAAATCATGCATTTTGATTCCTTTCATTTAGCAATCAAGAAAAGGCTGCTTAGAAATTTTAATCCTCATTAGATTTTCCTTTTCTCAGTTTGTTCTTTCCAATCCCAATCTTATCTATCAACTCCAGTCTTAGATTTCATTCATATTATTTTAAATAAAGCCAAAGAAACTCTAAGAAAAAGATAATGTATCTCACCACACTTAAGTCCAGCAGTCTCTCAGGACTCTTCTCCCCTAAGAAAGGTAGTTCTCATAGTCTACGGCGCTCTGAGGCAGGCAAGGAATCCTGTTTATTTACATGATCCACCAGCTAGTTTCCATTTCCTTAAGTGTTGTCTTTTCCTTTAAGATGTAAGCATGGCCAGATATCACTCTTGTTATCAGAATAAGGGATCAGAACCTCAAAACTGTACCTGCCAGCACTCAGTGAAAAGTGAGATTACCATCAAAGCCTACTGGAAGTTGTCCCAAATGTTACCCTATTTCTATCGCATTATTCCTCTAAATCTGATTGCCTGTATTTCTTTCACACATTTTTGTAAATCCAAAATCTCTTAATCATTTAAAAGACTGAAACAATGGCACTAACATTCAAACATCTAAAGTTATTTAATATTGACTACATGAACTAAAAGAAATACATTAATCTAAACTGACAGTACATCCTGTCAATGTCATTGGGTAAGGTGTCTAATGTATGTTTGTAAGTCTCCAGAAATGACCCCAAAACAGCAAATGAGCGCAGTGGCACGCCTGTAATCCCAGAACTTTGGGAGACCGAGGTGGGCGGGTCACGACGTCAAAAGATCGAGACCATCCTGGCCAACATGGTGAAACCCCCTCTCTACTAAAAACACAAAAATTAGCCCGATGTGGTGGCACGCGCCTGTGGTCCCAGCTACTCGGGAGGCCGAGGGGGAAGAATTGCTTGAACCCAGGAGGGGAAGGTTGCAGTGAGCCGAGATTGCACCACTGCAGTCCAGCCACAGAGCAAGACTCCGTATCAAAAAAAAAAAAAAAAGAGTGAATACTACCAAAACCCTCATTTTTAAGAACACTTCATCCAAAATGTTGGGGGTTTCTTAGTTTTCAGTTTTTTCAGACATGCCTGGAATTATCAAAATATATTGTCCTTGTCACCCCCCAATCTTGTCCTTGTCACCCCCCACTCCTACAAATGCTCTCTGCCTCAACAGTTCATAATGCAGTGGTACTGCTTTCTTGTCTCCACCTACATATATGAGAGTTTCTGCGTCATCTTACTTGACAGTCTGGGATACGGTTAAAGCAAACCATTCAATTTCAAGATTTAACACAAAGACCAGAATCCTGTCAGAACTTTTAACTTTAAAATGAAAGTAAAAATTTTTTCTCAGCTATAAAAGCTATAGAAAAATAGACAGGCACACTTCCTTTGAATGAAGTTATACTAATATCTTCAGTCCAAGTACTAAAATGGCCATGTAAATTATTTACATGCTAATATGATAGACACAAGAGAGCTATAGTCAGAAACGTTTTCAAAAGCCATTACATTGGCTGTAAAAAAAAAACTACTTAATATTGTTATAATGGTATTCACGAATCTACTGAAATCACAATGGAAAAAAAAAAATAAGCCCAAATAAGCAATGTACACTTTAATTAATTTAATTCAGGTTAATATTACAACTCCAAGTTCCAAGATACAAGAAAAAAGAGAAATATAGTACAATGCAGTGTCTCTTAGGAAAGGAACTGTTCCAGGATTTGAGACAATGAGCGTTTAGTACAGCCCAGTGTTCTTGATTTCTCATTAGGAACAACTTTCCAGGCCACTGAAGAGAACTAGGAAAAGAAATGGGGAGGGTAAGCGAAAGGGGTCGCTGCTCTTCAGTGTCAAGATGGAAAGAGCTTGCTGCGATCAATTATGCTGAGAAGGTAGGGCCTTGAGAGGACAGAAAGAGTAGAAAAAAACAGTTTTACAGGGCGCTGAAAAAAGTGACAGAACAGAGGTAGAACTGCTTCCTTCTCCATCTTTCACGTCAAGTTCAAGTTTTTCTTTTTGTTCTGTAAGAACTTTTGTCTTAATGGTGCTTGCTGTGGTTTGCTGATGTAGTTCCCAACTCCCGCCTTCCTTTGGTGACTTATTAACGGACTGGCAACGGCTGAGGAAAATGCACTTAAGAAAAAAGAAATCACCTCTCTTTGCCAAGACGGACATGCTGCCCAGTACCTGAGGAAGAGGTCTGCTGTCGCAGGCCAAAAGAAATTCCAGTTTAACCTCTGCCTCCGCTATCCAAATCCATTGCAAATAAATGTGTGTGTGCCCCTTGCAGACAATCTGCCTGACTCACCCCCCGCCTTCGGCGTGCCAGGGAGAGATGTAAATGCTCCGTCCTGGAGCGGGCAGTGAAGTGGGGGCCGTGGCCTCGTTAGCACCGAGAGTCCCCACGTCTCCCCCTGTGATGGGTTTGGGGATGCGTTCCTCTCAAGCAGGTGCCTGGTCACAGGGCGACCACCCAGGCTCACAGCAACACACGTGTCACTGAGCCTGCGCCCAGCCCGCCGCAGACACTGGCCCCGCAGTCCTCGTAACGACGCCCAGTTGCGCGCAGGGGGCTTAGCAATGAGGGAGGAGCGGGACCACCCAAACTCTTCCTCTAAACCTTAAGAAGGAAAAAAAAAGTACTTTTCCGAGAGCAGCCTCCATACACCGCCCGCGCCCAGCTCCGGGGATGCCCGGCCCGCAATTGACCTCTCTCTCCCTCCCAGGAGCGCGCCGAGGCCGCCTGCGCGCCCTCCGGGATCGGCCCCCGGGCCCGCGCCCGCCGCCGCCGTGGAGCGAGGGACCCCACCGACCCTCCCTGCAGCTGCCGGGGCCAGGCGCTCACCTCCTGGGGTCCGGCTTCCGTCGCTCCTCCAGTTTGGCGGCGGAGTGTGGGGCTGCAGCGGCCACTGCCGCCGCCGCCGCCGCCTTCGCTGCCTCTACGGCCGCCGCCGCCACAGAAGCGCTGCCCGGCGCGCCGCCGGGTTTGGAGGCTGGGGGGCCGCGGAATCCCCAGAGGCGCGAGCCTGGGACGCGGCGGGGCCGAGCCGCGGGAAGTTGTCTGCGCGGGGCGCGGAAAGAGCGGGGCGCCGGTCACCCGCGCCCAAGTAGTCACAACTTTGCCGCCTGGGTGGGTGCGCGCTCCGGAGAGAGGCGAGCGCGGGAGAGCGGGGCAAAGGCGCTGGGGCGGGAGGGTCTTCGGAGCAGGCAGCACTGGAACCTGAACGGCCCGCGAGGAAGGGGGACAAGGTGGGTCGGGGGCGATGTCTACACGGCCCGCGTGGTGCCGGCGAGCGAGTGTGTGAGAGCGCGGGCGTCTACTCTACTTTGCCTCCTGCAGCTCCCTCATATTTACGGGGATCTCTGATGTTACTGCCAGTAACTAACACTGCAGCAGTGAAGCCCAGCTCGGGCGCCCCTCGGGAGCAAGCCGGGGTGCAGGGACTCAGGGAAGGCGGCCGCGGCGAAGGCTGTGCCGCGAGCGCGAGCCTGCGATCCATATTTAAAGCCGTAAGTGGCCTCGGCCAGCCCCCTGCCCTGCCCTCGCTCGCGCCCGCCCGCCCGGCCGGCCCCCACCGCTCCGGGCCGCCGCTCGGCGTCAGCCGTCCGGGCCTCCGCGGCGGGGAGGGGCCTAGCGCCGCGCCGCCTCCGCCGGGGGCTCGGACTCTGCGCGCAGCGCCCTCGCGGATCTGGCAAAGGACCCGGCTCCAGACCCGTCGCACTTGCCTCCTGGGTTCCTTCTCTCTCACGCCCTGGGCTGGGTGCTAGGTCCAGCTTTCAGTCTTACTCAGAAGAGTTCCCCAGTGGGGAGAGCCTGTGCTTCCATGCAGACCTAAAATTGCTTGCGTTTTCCCAGCCCAGATCACTCTTGACTCTACTTTCTAAAACTTGGGGCGTATAGAGTGCTGCCATAACACAGTATTAAGTCATTGTTCACCTTTAGCAAAAGTTGTCTGCGGGTAAGGTGGTTGTCAAACTGTGTCCTTCACTTATGTCACTGGTGCCTTTCTGTCTTCCTTGGGAGTTGGGAAAACAGCCTTAGCCATTCAAAGCGGTTTCTTGAGCATGCAAAGTGATTATTTGTATTTATTCTGTTCCTAAGTCTAATTAATGAGGTTCAAGTACCCTTTGCCAAGCAAATAATATACCAATGACCCAGCACCAATGCCATCAGTAAACCATTGAATCATAAGTAAACCATTAAGATATGAACAGACTGTCAGCACAGACACCATCTATTGTTCCGGGTACTGCTAGAGAATAGTCTTAATGGATTTCAACCGCATGATATATCATGCAAGTGTATATCATTTTCTAGTAATACATATTATATGTAATGTATATGTGGACGTCACTGAGCAAATTGTGTTTTCAACAGTAGCCACCAAAACACCTAAAGCTCAAGAGAAATGATTTCACATACCAACTGCTCCTTGTTCCCAGTCTTTCTTCAATACAAAGCTATAGCTGATAGAGCCTCCAAGGGAAAAAAAAAAAAAAATGAGGGTAGGGAGGAAATAATTTGAGGGCAGAGGCTTTTCTTTCTAGTATTCAAAACTGGAAGAGATCCAGAGATCCATGGTGCCTGACCAGTGCTTGGAAAGCACGTGTGGAGCTTGTATCTTTTTAAAAACTTGTACCTTTAAAAACCTTAGTTAATGCTTAGAAGGCACAAGGAACCACCCCAATCTGTCTGATGTCTACAATTAAAATGTACTAATGTCATGTGTGTGTTGTCACATCTGGCTCACATATATGTTCACACATTCTACATAACTCACTGCAGTGATATTCATCAGAATATCACCAGGAATTGTTAAGGGGAAACTCAAAACCAAAGATAAAACAAAAAATTAGCGTTAAAGTTTTCACCTAAGTAATTATATTCTATTTCTAGACTAATGTTAAAATTAACTTTCACTCCCTACGCAGGCAGTTTGCAAGAATCAGCAACCCAAAAGTAAGCTAATAGGCAAAGGGAAGTCACTTTTGTATTAAGAATTTGCCACTGCTGTTCAGCAGTTTTTCACACTGTGGATTATGTATTTCAACATAGCTGGCAATTTCTCATTATAATCGTGAAGCAGCCATGAACAGTCAGTGTTGGTGAATAAGAAAGAAAACGTTCAAGAAACACATTTTGCAAGCATTCTGCTGCAAAATATATCAAACTCCCCTTCACATAAGCTAAATAGGTAACTCCCAAAGGCATTTCAGTACCAAGATTGGCAAGAATTTACCCTAAAAGGAGCATAAAGTTGATGTGTGGGGTGGGAGGCAGGGAGAGAATGAGAGTACCATGGAGGTGAGATTTGGTATGTGTCTTAAATTAATGAGAAAAAGAGTTGTCTTTGGCAAAGGGTTTGCAACCTCTGTTATCATTTTCATTACTTGATGTTTGCTATCCCACAATTAAAAGAGCATGTTTTATTTCCTATTGATTAGTGTCCACTAGATATGTGTGTGTTTTCTTTTGAAAGGTCATTCATTAATTTTTCTTATAAACTCTGCATGTGGTCACTTTGGCTTGCTTTTCCGGGTGATAACCATGAATCCTAAGATTTTTGTTTGCCTCTCCTAAAACTTGTGTTATATCTCTTGATTCTCACAAGCCCAGAGAAAGATTTATTAGTTCTTTTTGCCTTGGGGTTCACACAGCTTGATAACAAGAAAAATGAGCAGAAAAATGGATAGAACTAGAAAAACGGTTTAAGTAAGCTTTACTGATAATCATTTGTTTACTTAATAATCAATAACTCCCTGTACTAAATGACTTCTTTACCTGCCCAGTACTTAGCTTATTAATCAAGTTTCCTTCGTATCATCCAAGGACCTAATAGGCATCTAAAGAAAACAGAAAGGAGGAAGGACCTTTGTTTCGATGACAAGCACCATCTAGTGGCAGCAGGTGATGACAACATAATGTCTCTAAGAAGAATGAAGATGAAAGTTTTTGAATAGGTAGTTCAGGTGTTCCTGGTGGCATATAGGCATGGCATTCTTTGATTCTAAAACAAGAGGTTGTATGTAGTAAAATAATGCAACTGATTGGCCCTATGTTGATTATTGTAAGTAAGGTGCAGATGTGACCTGCAGATAAAATTATTACCATAGAATGTTCTCAGTATTTGTGTGACTTTGAATAGGTCCTTAAAGATTTCTGTATTTAAGGTTCCTCATTACATAAAATAAGAAGAGCGATGGCTTGTCACCAGATGTTATCTGTAAAGCACTATATTCAGCAAAGAGCAGAATCCATAAATTTATCTTATTTGGGGTTTTTCACTATTAGGAAAAAAAGGTGAATAATATTGTTGGTTGTTTCTCCTGGAATTATACAACATTATAACATTCATATGCATTTCATATTGGCGCCTAAACAGAAAGGTGGTAGGAGATCTGTTATGGCTTGTTACTACAAACATGGAAGGCTGATCAGAAGTGTTTCTCAATATCAAGTCCTTTTCAAATACGTGGCTCATTGGTGAAAGTCTGACCAACATTTGCTACACAGAATAGAGATTTTCTTTGTACTGGTATTTGTTTGGACTTGTTGTTTTGTTAATAAACAACATTGCAACAGAATGATCATTAAAGTTGCCACTTTGTATCAGTTTAGCTAACCACTTCATTGTGTAAGAGTAAGAAATGAGAAAATCACTTTTTTTCTTCTCATTCTAAAACCAATCTGGGATGAAAGACAGATAATAGATCTATGATCACCAAAGGCCTCATTTTTGTTTCACTTACACTCCACAAGTATTCATATTAAGCCTGGCAATTTCTTGAATAAATTCAACTAACCTAGATTTATAATTTACATTCTCTTCTTCAAACCCCCCCAGGTTTAAAAATAGCTATAGCCCCCTTTTTATGAGGAGAAAATGAAGGTGAACACAGTTTTTGGAAGCTGTCAGCCCAGCATGAGCTGGGGAAAATAATTTTATTTGGTCAAACATGTGTTACAAGTTGTTTCACAGCTTTAGCAACTGAGCTCTCAACCATATCCAACTGTCACTTTTAAAACACATGCCTAAAGTGAAATATTAAAAGAGGTTCTAACTTTTTTTTTTTTTTGAGACAGAATCTTGCACTGTTACCCCGGCTGGAGTACAATGGCATGACCTCAGCTCACTGCAATCTCCGCCTCCTGGGTTCTTGCAATCCTTCTGCCTCAGCCTCCTGAGCTGCTGGAATTACAGGTGCACACCACCACACCTGGCTAATTTTTTGTATTTTTTAGTAGAGACAAGGTTTCACTATATTGGCCAGACTGGTATCGAACTTCTGACCTCGTGATCTACCCACCTCGGCCTCCCAAAGTGCTAGGATTACAGGCATGAGCCATCACGCCCAGCCAAGGTTGTAACTTCTGAAAACGGGAGCTTATTTTGGTTAATGTCAAGGAAGGCTAGTTATTCAATCTCTGAGTCTCATTTCCCACAGCATTAAAATCAAGGACCTTAAGATTATACCCAAAAATTAAACAATTCCAATAGGATACCAGAATGATTTCCTCTAATAAAATTGAACGGTATGTCTGTGAGAGAGAAATATTCAAATCTTTCAGAAATGGTATCGACATATTTATTATGAAAGCTCTGTTTAATAACCTTAGGCCAATGTTTCAGCCTCTTTCTCTTACAGGAATTCTCCCATGGATCAGCATAACGCAGCACACAGTCCTCTCTGTTTTGAAGGAAAAGGAAAATTTAATATAAGCTACTAAGCCACTAAAACCCAGGCCCCTGATTTAAATGATTGATCTGGTTTTAGGTAAGATGGTAGAGAATTATGTCAGACTTCTCTACTAGAACTGACTCTTGGGGCCCTTGGACTCTGATAATCTCTGTGTGTGTGTGTGTGTGTGTGTGTGTGTGTGTGTGTGTGTCTGTGTGTGTGTGTGTGTGTGTGTGTGTGTGTGTGTGTAGTGTACATGTGCATGATCAGACCAGCCACTTCCCAGACACAGAAAGGTGCTTGTTCCTTTGTATCCCACTGGCTTCCCACCTCCTTGGGAGATGAATGGGCCTACATGGCAGGGCACTTTAAAGCTGCTCTTTTTTTTTTGGCCTATGGACTAAGTCATGTGGATTCAGCTGTTCCACTGCTTGGAGACAGGTTTCCTTATGGACTAACTGACCACGAGATCCAACTGGGCCATAACCATTCTCATCCCACTCATCTGCTCTTCAGACCAGGCCTATCTTGGAGACCACATCACCTCAGTCTCCTTGCAAGTAACAAAACAGTTGATGTTGCTAGTACCTATCTACCAGACTCGTCTTCACGGAAAACACTGCAGATCAAAATCTGAGTATTAAAAGTGGGCTCCTTTTTCCCCTATGTTTAGGGAAAGAGCACTCTGAGCAAATGTGCCTTTACAGCTTTTCAATTTTTCAGTGCCAACCAAAGGATGCTCAGTTCTACACAGAATATGGGGCATTTTTGGGTCATCCATTCAGTCAACCAATATTTACTAAGATCCTACTTTGTGTTAAGAACTCTTCTGGGTGATGGATTCCTAGAACAAGAAAAGTTCCTGCTGCATGGAACTTACAAGTAAACAAATAAGTGGGCAAAATAATGTCCATTATCTTGGAATGCTAAATGCAATATAAACACTATGAAGAGAGTGACCAATCATCTCAGATTACATTGCCAATTTACCCCTGTTATTCTTCTGTAATGATAACAGCACTCTTTCACCTCAAAAGGAAGACATAGTGAAGACATAGAATCCCCTTAACTCTAGAAGAAGTAAAGCACAGAGATGTGATAGAGTTGACAGGGCAAGGGAGAGCTGCTTTCAAGTGGGGATCAGGGAAGGCCTTTCTGAGACAGGAATGTTTGAGCACAGATCTGATTTGACAAGACATAAATATGAAAAATTTTAAAGGCAACTTGACAGTACAAACAGCATCTGGCATGGTGCCTTACACGTAGTAGGAACTCAGTAATTATGGAATGATTGATGGCATTCATTCTTTTTTGGAACATTAAAAATAGAGAAGCTTACTTACCCAGAATATACTTCTATTAAGACAGATTTCAGGCTTCACAAATTCCTTATGACATCATTCTTCTTACACAATAACATTGGGACTATGTCTGTGTATTTATTTGCATGTGCATAAAGCATCTCTTGAAGGATACATGAGCAACTAAAAGCACTATTTGCTTCCAGGAAGTGGAACTAGAGCAGGCATAGGGAAGAAGACTTTCCACCGAATCATTCATACACTTTTAAAACTTTAACCGTGCAAATAGATTGTTATTTTTAAATGAAATTTGGATTTAAAATATATAAACAACTCCATTTATCTGCCTATAGTTTTCCATATGAATAAGTATGTAATATAAAGAGAAGCCCACCTGATAGATTAATATTTTTACAAACTATGTCACAATGGCTACTGAGACACCAGTGACAAGACTAGAATGTCTAACCCCTTTCATAGTTATTGGATGTTGTTCAGTGCCAAAAGCATTTGTTCACTTTCCACCTGGGCTCCATTCAAATCAGTGTCCAAAAGGGCAAAAAGATTTTCAGAAAGAAATTGCTGCTTTTCTTGCACCTTGACAAATAAAAAAAACAGCAAAAAAAAAATTATAAATAACATTTTATCAGGCATCTTGCTGTAACTTTGATTAGAATGGTTAGTTTTCAAAAATGAAATTGGGCCAGGTGCAGTGGTTTGTGCCTGTAATCCCAAAATCTGGGGAGGTTGAAATGGAAGGATGGCTTGAGCCGGGCTACAGTAAGCCATAATCGTGCCACCGCACTCCAACCTGGGCAAAAGAACAAGATCTTGTCTCAAAAACAAATAAGAGAAAATATGTTGCTTTTTTTCATTATAAAAGCAATGTAGTTTTACTATTAAATCATCATAAAATAGAGAAAAATAGGTAGAGTGGCAACAAAAAAAATATCTTTCAGAGAAGATGTTCATTTTTTACATATTTCTTTTGCATAATTTAGATTTGTGGTTTCCAGTTGATTGACCATATTGTATTAAAAAATGGTGTGTGGGCCAGGCTTGGTGGCTCACCCCTGTAATATCAGCATTTTAGGAGGCCAAGGCAGGTGGATTACTTGACACTGGGAACTCAAGACCAGCCTGGCCAACATGTTGAAAACCCCGTCTCTACTAAAAATACAATTAGCTGGGCATGGTGGTGCACACCTCTAATCTCAGCTACTTGGGAGGCTGTGGCATGAGAATGCTTAAACTCAGGAGGCAGAGGCTGCAGTGAGCCGAGATCATACCTCTGCACTAAGAGGCAACAGAGTAAGACTGTCTCAAAAAAAAAGGTATAATGTGGTCATTGAGCCTAATTTTGAGTGAGGACAATCTCTTTTGCCATAAAACACAAATTTTAAGAGATGTGCCTAGAAAAAAAAAAGGAAATCTGGGGTTCCATCGTTTCAAATCCAGTTCATAGCTGTTATACTCTTATCTAAACACAAGTCCAGAATTTCCCCTCTGTCTATAAAAATTCTGATGGAATAAGCTGTCTATTGACAGTTTCTGCTATCTGGCAATGAAAATATTGATAGCCTCACTAAAAATAGTAATAATAATAATACGGCCAACACCTACATAGCCATTACCATTACCATGTTCTAGGGTCTGTTCTAATAAATTAACTCATTTAATCTTGATAATAAGCCCATTGTTAGTAGTGGTATCAGTTTCTTTCTTGTGCTATTTTGTTTATTTATTTTTTGGTGGTTCCCCTTTCATCTTCACAAGAAGCTATGTGTCTGTCAGAACTCCCTACATTTTTATACATTTTAAAAATGTATAAAAACTGTCAGCTGTTTCAGATTTACTCAAAATTTGAGGAAGTTTGGAGTTGAGTTGGGTTAGTCTTTCTCTGTGAATTTAAACATCTGGTCTGGAAGGGTTAGATAATTGTTGGAGATGGCCAGGCACGGTGGCTCAGCACTTTGGGGTAATCCCAGCACTTTGGGAGGCCGAGGCGGAAGGGTCACAAGGTCAGGAGATTGAGACCATCCTGGCCAATACAGTGAAACCCTGTCTCTGCTAAAAATACAAAAATTAACCGGTCATGGTGGCATGTGCCTATAATCCCAGCTACTCTGGAGGCTGAGGCAGGAGAGTCGCTTGAACCCAGGAGGCAGACGTTGTGGTGAGCCGAGATTGCACCACTGCACTCCAGCCTTGGAGACAGAGCAAGACTCCATCTCAAATAAATAAATATTAAAAATAAAACATAATTGTTGGGGACATCCACACAATAGAACACCTCAATTACATCTACTTTTCTCATTTCAGCTGAACTTGACAAAGCACATATATACTGATATTAATACCCACATATACTTCTATGAAATCAGCTATCCAAAAACAGAATTTTAGAATTTAGAAATACTAGACTTTGATTTTTTTTTTCTTTTGTATCTTGGCTACATTTTGCCACAACTATTTCACATGAGATTTTCAATGGTGTTTTCTTCCACCTTCAGTCACAGGTATGTGCTTTCTATCTGCAGTCCGTCCTATCGGGAGCACAGTAGAAATACAACATATAGGTTTGAAGGCCATTAATAATTTCCCATGCACTGGTAATACCATGGTATTTGTTTATAATGTACTATATAGAAAAACATAGTACACACAGTACTACATAGTATGTATAAGGCTCAGTGCTACCCACAGTTTCAGGCTAGGGATCTTGTAAACTATCCATTGTGGGTAAGGGGAGGACAACTGATACTGTAACCTTAACTTTTTAATTTTTCATTATAAAATAAGTAGGTGAGGAAAATCTTTTTCTTGGTGTTCTGGTGGTGGTGCTGGTGTTTGGTATCTAGGCACTGAGCCTGATGCTAGTAAGCTCCATTCCTAAATTAAATTTGGAGAATTTTATCTCTGTTTACCAAAAAAACCTAGTATTTCTCTCAGAATTACACAGAAATTAGTGACAAAGGCCAACATATCTCTTTTCATTCAGCAATTTTTACTTGCTTAAATTTAAAAAAGATTGACATTTTGCAAACATTTTTCAGAAAAATCTGTGTTAGCATATATAATAGTAAAGCAGAAATTGGAAAAGTGAGATTGTTTTTGAATTATTGATAGATAAAATTCCTTTCCTCTCAAGCTTTCACCTCAGTGTTTAGGTAACTTTGATTCAAGGAAAGTAAACCCAAATTACTTCTCAATGCTCAAATTTTTTCATAAATGTGGTGATGTCTTAGAACCAACAGCCTAGCATCATAATCCAGGGAAGTTATTAAAAATAAACTCTAATAAGGAAGAAAGAATAAGAAACAAACGGAACAAAGTAAAAGAGTTCTAGACAACTCTCTCTGCCTCTGCCAGTAGCCCTCAAATTCCATTACTGCTTCTTTGATTAAATTAAAATACAAAAAGTATTGAGTCTTTACTTAACACTTTGCCTATCCTGGCAAGAGTAAAAGACATTCCATTTAGAGAAACAACTATTCAAAAGCTTCTGCTGACATTGCAGTTACTATTTGGAATAAAGACCTAAGTAATCAAGTAGATGGAGGTGATTTTTCACAGAATACAAAAGAAAATTTACATACTAGGTATAGTGGTGCTGTACTAATAAACTGCTTTCATAATTTTGCTTTAGCATAGATCACCAGTCAAAGCAAATGGAAGTCGCCTCATATAATACTAAAAAAGTATAGGCAAATGAATTCAATGCTGCATTCAATCATTAATAATACTGTGTAGCTACTGTTGTCAAGTATGTCCTAATCCCCATGGAAACTAGACAACAGGATAAAAATTATCCCTGTTCTAGAATTGAGGGAACAGAGCCTCAGAAACATCAAGTGACTGACCTCAAGTCACACAAGTACCAAAGTTAAGGAAGCCAGCGTTCTGTAACTAGACCTAGGCCCATGCTCTTTCAACTACACTGTGTCTTCTCAATCTACCCCTAGGAGGTTAATAAAGTTGGCATCACTTAGTCCTTGATGGATAAAGTATTAAGTATGGCCTCCCTACATCTACACTCACCTCTCTACACACTTTCCATTTGCAGTCTAGCCTGCACACAAAGCCAAGTTAATTTTCCTAAAGCACTGTTTTGATGAACCCCTCACCATTCTTAAAAAAAAAAAAAAAAAAAAAAAAAAAACTTTTCATTAGTTCTTCAACTATTGAACAAAATCCATGTTATTTAGCTTGGAGTTAGTAGAATTTCATGACTTGGCTTCAACCAGCTGTATTTGCTACTGATCCCATAGACAATTTGATGCTCCACTCAGCCTAGATTTCTCACCATTTTCTAAACGTGTATGTTATTTTCTTGGTCTCAGTCCCTTGCTCATGCCATTTATTTTCCTAGGAACATCTTTATTTCCTCCATTTTCATCTCCATCTATTGAAAGCCTTATTTTAAAATATACAATTTAAATGCTGCCTAATCCATATTATCTTCTCTGATTAGTTCAGCCCTAAAGACCTCTTTCTCCTCCATACTGATAGCATTTAGACTGTGCCACTTACATGTCACCAACACTGTCACCGGGTATTGAGACTTTTGGTATATGTTTCTTATATCCCTCACTAAATTTTAGACTCTGTGAAAGTAGGAAATGTGCCCTATGCATTTTTACATTCTTTGTCTCCTCTAGTACAGTCCTATGCATACAGTAGGCTCTCACTAAAAGCTGAATGAATAAATAAAACAATAAGTAAAGTTAACAATGCTTACACATTTAATTATAGTAAAAGCCCCCTTGATAGGTAATATTGAGCCCAAAAACACTTGCAAGTTTTAGTTTTTCTGTGGCTAGTCATGTAAAAGTCATATTTTATTTTCAGTTATTGGCTTGAGCAAAATATGGGTAAGTTTTCATGAGAAATTAAACATGTAATTTTCTTCTTGTTTTAAACCATCTTTCATTTATTCATTCAAAAAATATTTATGGAACGTCTATTATACACAAGATTCAGCAAAGTACAAAAGAAACAGGGACGAGAAAGACAAGGCCACTGTCTTCAGGAAGGTTAAATTCTAGTTGAAAAGAGAGGCAGTAAACAAGTAAACAAACATATAAAATAATAAGATAATTTCTACTATAGAAATAAATAGGATGATAAAGGAGAGAGTAATGAGGTACAATGTTTAGACTGGCAGGTCAGGGAAGGCCTAAGAAGGTAACAGCTGACTTTAAAGGATCCAGCCATGCAGAGCATGTTGGGGAATGTGCTCCAGGCAGAGAAAACAGCAGGTTCAAAGGCACTTGAGGGTTGAGGAGCGAAAGGAGATTGGGGATGGTAGAGCACAATGAATGAGCAGAGAGAGTAGCGATGAAACGTGGTTTGGACAAGGAGGCAGGAGACAAATCTTACAAGGTTTTATAAGTCTAGGAAGGAATTAAGATCTTATTGCAAGAGCAATCAGAAACTACTGAAGATTTACAAACAAAGGTGTCACATTATCAAATTTAGAATCTGGGAAGTCCATTCTTAGAACTGAACTAGTAAGAAGGCCCCTGCCATGTGCTGACACCTTGATCTTGGATTTCCCAGCCTCCAGACCTCTGAGATAATATTTCTGTTCATTATAAATTACCCAGTCTCGTTGACAAAGTGAAAAGACAACCCACAGAATGAAAGTAAATATTTGCAAACAACCCATCTGGCAAGGGATTAATAACCAGAATATATAAGGAGCTCAAACAGCTCTATAAGGAAAAAACTCTAGTAATCCAATATAAAAACAAGCAAAATATCTGAATAGAAATTTCTCAAAAGAAGACATACAAATGGCAAACAGGTATATGAAAAGGTGCTCAGCACCACTGATCATCAGAGAAATGCAAATCAGAACTAAATGAGACATCAGCTCACCCCAATTAAAATGGCTTTTACCCAAAAAGCAGGCAATAACAAATGCTGGCAACGATGTATAGAAAAGAGAACCCAGTTAAACTGTTGGTGGGAATGTAAATTAGTATAACCACTATGAAGAACAGTTTAGAGGTTCCTCAAAAAAAAATAAAAATAGGGTGCAGTGATTTATGCCTGTAATCCCAGCATTTTGGGAGGCCGGGGCAGGTGGATCACCTGAGGTCAGGAGTTCAAGACCAGCCTGACCAACATGGTGAAACCCCATCTCTACTAAATAAAATCTTCAAAAAATAGCCAGGTATGGTAGCACATGGCTGTAATCCCAGCTACTTGACAGGCTGAGGTGGGAGAACCTGTTTGCTATTTGTATGTCTTATTTTACACATTGCATGCCTATATCAAATATTTTGTGTAACCTATAAATATATGCACCTACTATGTACTCACAAAAATTAAAATTAAAAAAATAGATCATCTTTAAAAATAAAAAAATACATTACCAGTCTTAGGTATTCTATTTTAGCAGCACAACACAGACTAAGGTAAGGGTGAGGGCTGAAGATGGAAAGAAGTGGACAAATTTGAAAGACATTTTGGAGGCAGAACTAAGTGGACTTGTTGACACATTAGATATAAGAGTTGAAAGAACAAGAAAAATCAAAGGTGACTCCTACGTTTTGGTTTGGAAATGGTTCCAGTTTCTAAGATGGAGAAACCTGATGAAGACCAACTGTGGGAAAGACAAAAATCACTGTTTCAATTTTGAGGAAAGACAGAAAAAACACTATTTTGAACAGAGTAAGTTTGAGATGTCTTTTAGACATCCAATTCTAGTAAATAATCAGCATCACAAAAATGTTAACATTTTACTTTTAACGTAACACTTACATTTGTGAAGTTCTCCTGATTGTATACTCACCTTTTTTTTGGTTAATGTAGCAGATTATATTTCCCAAAGAGGGTATCCGCAACATCCCCACTTCCACATCCTCCTCTCTGATGTGACCTTGCCACTCCCCTTTCAAAAGGCAGAGACTAATTCTTGTCTCCTTAAATCTGGTTGTACTTGGGACTGCTTTGACCAATATAGCACAGTGGAACAAGGTTATGTGGCACAGATGATGCAGCTACTACTTTGTTTGCCAGGATAGCCATGCTTGGAGACTTGAGCTACTGTGTAAGAAACCCAATTGTCCTAATGCTGCCTTGCTTGGCTCCAAGCCAAGCTACTTGGAGTGGCCACATGGAGAAGCCACCTATCTGTAGGTAGTCTGGTTGGCAGCTCTAGTCTTCACATCTTCCCAGCACAAGAACCAGACACGGAAGTTAAGAAATCTCCAGATGATTCTGACTCCCTGCCATCAAATCACTCTAGCCCTCAAATCTCTTCTGATGGAACCTTAAGCACTATGAAGAAGAGGCAAGCCATTTCGCTGTGCCCCGTCCTAATCCACAGCATCTGTGAGCATAAGAAAATGATTATTGCTGTAAGCTACTAAGTTTTGTCATAATTCATCAAGCAGCAGTGGTATTCAGATCAGCCAGTTACTCAAACATTCAAGGAAAAAATACATCTACACTATAATCCTATCGGCCTGTACAGTTCAACCCTACATTCTAGGGGAGCATGCAATCTCCAAGCAAAATGTATACACTAAATGTCATTTCACTTAAACAAATGAAGGTTAAATAACTGTGTTGGTGGTAACTATGGGACAGATAAGGAATCTGAAGCTCAGACGTAAATTTGGCACTTAATTCTTCTCAGAAAAATTAAGTTTGATAGTACTGTGTATTCAAATTTCATAAAAGCTAGAGTCAAAGGAAGACACATTTTAAAACCCTGATGCATATTTCAAATCTTATGATTTCATTTACATTCCATAAGCAGTTTTCCTGCAGATATCTCTAAGTTCACATAAGTGGAGCTACAAATAGAATAGACTGCTTATGGATAAAATTCTTACATATGCCAAACAGTTGGGGCATTGGAACACAAAGTTGTTTTGTTTTCAGAAACAATCCTCTGAATTTTTTCTTTTCTTAACACCCAATATTTTCTCTTCACCTTTCTTACGAGACCTGTGAACTAGGAGAATTTGGTCTTGGTTATTAGGATATTTCTTTCAAAAGAATACCTTGATTTGAAAACCGTTTTAACGCAACATACTAAATTTTAAAAGTAGATTATTTTCCTAGGAATTAGGACCTGCTATCCTTTGAGTAAATAAAGTCAATTTTTTTTGCCTCTACAACAATCAAAAATATTTAGTGACTGATCACTCCTTCGTATGAGTACAGCAAGTGTTAACAATAAACAGTATTTCCCAAGATAGCAATTTTTGTGGCCACTGCCTCCTGGCTCTAACAGTGCTGCTATTTAATAATGTTTCACTCCTTAGTAAGCCAATAAGATCTTATTACCCTTGCAGATCCATAATCAATAGGAAACTTTTGTTTCTATGGACAAAACAACTGGACTCAGGGCTCTTGGCTTTACTTCTGCTTTCACTCTTATGCTCTATTGACAAAAACAATAGTGCTGCTCTGCTCAAAATGTTAAGATTCTGGAAGCTCCTAAAAAACAGTAACTACACGTGCTCACATTTTTTTTTCATTTCTTTCCAAAAAGTAAACTAACATATTTAGTATTTCAAGCCTTAGAATGTTCCAGCTGCCATATAGAAATTTTTATTTGGGGACTCATTGGGTCATGATGTACTATAAGAAGAAGAACTTCAAAAATAATGCTATTTTTTTTTTTTTTTGAGATGGAGTCTTACTCTGCCACCCAGGCTGGAGTGCAGTACTGTGATCTCGGTTCACTGCAACATCCAACCTCCACCTCCCAGGTTCAAGCAATTCTCCTGCCTCAGCCTCTTGAGTAGCTGGGATTACAGGCACGTATCACCACGCCCAGCTTATTGTTCTATTTTCAGTAGAGATGGGGTTTCCCCATATTGGCAGGGCTGGTCTCAAACTCCTGACCTCAGGTCGTCAGCCTGCCTCGGCCTCCCAAAGTGCTGGGATTACAGGCGTGAGCCACTGCATCCAGCCTGCTTTTCCTTTTTTCTGGAGAGTTTGAATGTAGGGCCTTGTTATGTTTCATGAGAGTATACTCAATAAGAAATAGGATAAGAAATTAGTTTACACCATAGGTTGCCAGACTTTCTGTAAAGAGAGAGTAAATGTTTGGGGCTTTCCAGCATATATTCTTTGTCTCAACTACTCAATTCTGCCACTGTTGTGAGAAAGCAGCTATAGGTGATATGCAAAGGATGGATGTGGCCAGATTCGGCCACAGAGGGCCACACTTTGCCAACTTCTAAAGGCAGACTACATTAATAAAACAGAACCATATTTATTTATGAAAATATCTATCTTTTAGGTCTTCTTAGTAAGTCTATACAACTACTGCTTTGTTTTGTTTTATTTTGGACTATACCATGCCTCCTCACTCAGCCCAGCCTTCTGTGTCGAAGCAGACTGAGATAAGTCACTTATCGTACGACACCAATGATTGGAATGCAGCAGAACAGCTCTGCGACGTCACAGCAGAACGAAACAGACTGAAGACTAGATCTGGTATTTTGGAGTTAAAGGGAAGTGGAGAAATACTAGGACTAAAATATCTAGCAAAGCAGTTGATTACTTTGTACAGATACATTTGAATTAAAACGTGGCTGATTTGGGGTACACTCTTCGGAAGCACTAATGCCACACACCATGAAGTACACACTTTCATTTCACTTCAATTAGACAACAAAACTGGAATGAGAAAAATAAAGCCCACACCCTAACTATTCCCACTATGAAGTAAAAGTGAAGATTAACTTCATAGAAAGTATAACGGCCTGTCTAATCCTATGACCAAATAATACATCTGATGTTACCAACCTGGCCTAAAATTGTTTTCTTGCCAGCTTGCATAACCACTTTCTAAAAAGTTCTTTCCTTTCTACCTGTATGATTCTGATTTCTAGCTCCCCGCCCCCGAGTCTCTGTCAAAGATTGAATTATTCCTCATGACAAGCCATAGTACAATTTTAGGAACATGGTTTTAGTGAAAAAGAATGTTGTTCCCAAACATAGCACATACAACAAAATCAAGAGCAATAGAGCAGGCAAAAATAAATACAATTGAAATATCAAATAAATGTGTCTGATGGGTCCTTAAGTGTCTTTCTTGTCTCTCTAATCTTACATGATAAAAGTTTGACCACACATGGTAGCCGTAAAGAATTATTATAATTATTTTTTCTTTTTCTGGGTTTCAATACACCTAGATCCAAAATCAAGCACAAAGATAAAATGTTCTTTCATAGTGATACTATTTCATTCTTTCCTGAGTTAATCTCTTTAATCCACTCTCCTCTGTGCTCTACATTCATTAGGGATTCACACCCCTCTCTCATGAACTATGAGTCCATTTAAAAGATAAGAACAAGGAGCATTAAGAGATCAGGGAAAGGTTAGCAGAGACTGAACTCAGGAGTTCTGCTGCTTAGGCTTGAACTGAGACCACAAAAACCTTGGAATTGTCTGATTAACAATGCTTGACAGTGGTGCCATCAAACGGGATATAACTGTCCTATTTTCTGTAGAAGGATCTTTCTATGAAGATTACACTTTGTAGCAAGAGCATAACAGAAAGGGCAAGCGCTTTGGAGTCAGACCACCTTGGATTCAAAGCACGGCTCTACTACTTATTCTCTCAGTAGCTTATCTTATGGTAGTGGTGACAATGTTGGTGCTCATGGTTGGAGTGAGGATTTTACTAGTAGTTTAGTGACCTGACCATGCAAAGACACAATTTACACTGCCCAAATAATTGTAAATAACCCTCTCAGTCCAGCAAATATATTGAATGCCTCAGTCTATATTCTATTTTCTATTGGGGTGAGCAAAAATATGACCTATTCAAAGTGATGTTAATTGAATTAAGGCCACTGCTTGGCATGAAAATAAGCACTGGAATAGTCTTCATTATTAAACTCATGTTATTATTTCTTATGGAATTGCAATACTCACTGTAATCCCATACCCAATTAGTAGATTGGGATAGGAGTATGGAGTATGGTCAGAATTACAGAGGAGAGGAATACATCCATTTCTGCACCATTTTCTTCCTTTCACAAACTCTGAGAACAGATTAAATAATCCATGTAAGTACACATTGTTCCCTATCAGCCTCATGTTGTCATTCTTTCATCTCTTTTTTTTTCCTTATTTTCTTTTTTTTTTTTTCTTTTTTGAGACTGTCTCACTCTGTCGCCCAAGCTGGAGTTCAGTGGCACGATCTTGGCTCACTGCAACCTCTGCCTCCTTGGTTCAAGTGATTCTCCTGCCTCAACCTGCTGAGTAGCTGGGACTACAGACAGACATGTGCCACCATGCTTGGATAATTTTTTGTATTTTTAGTAGAAATGAGTTTTCGCCATGTTGCCCAGGATGGTCTCGATCTCCTGACCTCATGATTTGCCAGCCTCAGCCTCCCAAAGTGCTGGGATTACAGGTGTGAGCCACTGCATCCAGCCTGTCTTTCTTTCATCTGTTAAAAGGTCTTGACAAAGTTATCTTGACACACAATATCAGGCCTAGAGCCTGTAATTGTAATTTATCACCTGCCAGGCTCCTACACTGTTTTGCAGCATTTATTCATTCAAGAATTAACAGCATCTTATGTGTCAAACACTGCTCAGTGGTGGGAATAAACAGCAGTTCACAAAAAATGACATAATCTTTGTCCTCATGAAGCTTACTAAAGAGTTCCTATGGAAGATAAATATTAAATGAATACACAAGTAGGCAATTCATTAATGACAAATAAGGTTAGCCAACAGTCATCATCAAAAGAGAATAGCTGGAGACGTGCCCTATGGAAGTCTGGTGACCCATCAACTCTATACCTAATGGATGGCAACTGGAGACGACTTTCCTGTCTCCACATTCCCTGTCACTGACATCATCCCCTCAGTAAAACACAACAATGGGATATGGACGATGATGCTTGGCTAGGGCAATAAATGTTCTTGTAGTTAATGAAATGATCATATTGCCACATGACAAATTTTCTGACTCCATAACACCAGCTTCCCTGTAGGGAAATAGCACAAATTGTTTACTTAATGCACAGCGAGAGGCCTATTTGCTTTGTGGAGAAGGGCTCATGTTAATGTCTCTATCAGAAGCTGTATCTTGTCTCATATGGGCTCATTCATATCTCAACTTCTTAAGGGAAAGTCAAGTTGGAAACACTGGAAGTCTGTCTTCCCTCTGGCCCTTGGCAGACAGACCCCACCCCCCAGGCATAGAGCCTTAATCAGTACTGTTAAAATATGATTTCTATGCAATGTTTTTCATCTTGAAGATTTTTATATTTATCTGAAGGATAAATATTAATTATTGAAGGTAACCTACTTCTCCAACACATAGATCTTCCTTCAGAATTTATCAAAGCTTCATTTTTATAATCTAGCCCATATATGAAAGGAATGTGTGCCAGTAAAGAGAAGTCAGTGTAAAGGCTTTTGCTTTTAATTATAAGGTGGTGGTTGGTGGTGGTGGTTGATGGTGTTTTGACTCTATTCGGTGGGGAAATTTTTAGTCAAATCCTCTTAATTTATTTGCTTTCTTTAGATCAATGTTTGCTTGCTTGCTTCCTTGCTTGTTTTTGTAAAATCATTCCTTTCTTTCTTCTAAGCTCCTACCTTTCCTCATCCTTCATCTAGTCCATCTCCCACTTCGTAATACCCTTCTCAATTCTATATTACCGCCCTTTACTCTCTGTCCACATTTCCCCTTATTTCTGATTTCTTCTCCTCATTATCTAAGCTGGTTCCTGAATCTGTAAGGTGAGTGTTCCTTTGATTCCTACTAAACTGCTATATAAATGAAAGAGTTCCACATGAGAATAGCTCAATGTATAGTAGAAGAATTATAGTTTTATCAAGTACCCAAATGGCATTGAACAAATTTGGCATTTATAACAGCTGCCCTATGTTCTTGAAAAAAAAAAAAAAGCCTGGAGTTAACACTTACCAAGACATATGAATAAGATAAAACAATAGGGAGTGTATTTAGTTCCTCCTAAACAGAGATTGTCATTAAGGAAGAGAGAATATTGGATCATGAGTAAGATTGTTAAATGTAGAATCAGACTGCATGGATTTTAATCCTGGCACATTCATTTACTGGCTGCATATCTTTGGTCTATGTCACCATACTTCTCTAAGGCTATTTTCACATTAGCAAAAATGTAACTACTTCAACAGGGTAATGTAAAAAGTATATAAATTACATAGATGTAAAGTGCTTAGAAAGTCTGGCATAATAAGTATTTAATAAATGTTAGCTATTATTATGACACATTCCAAATTGCAGAAATACACATCTTTTTTTTTCCGAACTCTAATACTATAGAAAAATCAAACCAAATGCATTGGAAACTATGTTCAGATTTTTGTATAGGCTAGTTAATCATCACTGAGCAGTATAGGGCTCTACAAAAAGTATAGTATGTTCACATTTAATGAAAACAATAATAATAAAAGTAATACTTTTGGCCCAGCAATTCCATGTTTAAAACTGTCTCCTAGAAAATATTTACCCAAGTCAGCAGGGCACGGTGGCTCACACCTGTAATCCCAGCACTTTGGGAGGCCAAGGAGAGTGGATCACTTGAGGTCAGGAGTTCGAGACCAGCCCTGCCAACATGGCAAAACTCCGTCTCTACTAAAAATACAAAAATTAGCCAGGCATGGTGGCACGCGCCTGTAATCCCAGCTATTCTGGAAGCTAAGGTGGGAGAACCAGGAGGCAGAGTTTGCGGTGAGTCAAGATCATGCCACTGGACTCCAGCCTGGGTGACAGAGCGAGATTCCATCTCAATAAAACAAAAATAAAAGATAAAATACTTACCCAAGTCAACAAAAAGAGAGAGAAACATTTATACAAAGATGTTCTCTGCATCGTTTGAAATTGTAAGATTAAAAAATTGGAAAACACCTGAAAATTGGTTAAAACTCTATGGTCTATCCATTCAGCTATCCACTATGCAATGTTAAGAAAAAGTGGGTAAGTTACAGAAGAGCACTATATGCAAGGCATGATACTATTTTCATTATCTAGATACAGATATGTAGCTATACACATATACAAATACATAGATACACACAAATTTGTATCTATATTTTTCTTTTATAATTACAAATTTTCATTTTATTTTAGTTTTAATAAAAACAATGTGTGTGTATGCGTATATATATATATACATATATATACACATATATATGTATATGGGTTTTTTTGTTGTTGTTATGTTGTTTTTGAGACGGAGATCGCTCTTGTTGCCCAGGCTGGAGTGCAGTGGTGCAATCTCCGCTCACTTCAACCTCCGCCTCTCGGGTTCAAGCGATTCTCTGATCTCAGCCTCTCAAGTAGCTGGGATTACAGGCACACACCACCAGGCTCAGCTAATTTTTTGTATATTTAGTAGAGACGGGGTTTCACCATGTTAGCTAGGCTGTAAACAACATATATTTTTAATAAAACACATGTGAAGTACTGCGAAATCCACCCAGGTGTGTTTCATGGATAAAAAGACTGGACCTTTAAGGTGTCCCAGGTGAAAATAATGGGACACTCTCAGCACTGTCTTCTCCAATTCCCATCCCGTTCCCAGCTGAGTACTTGCAATCTGAAAAGCACACACAAGCTAAATCATCTCTTGCTGGTGGTCCACACGTACTTTACCCATACTGTCCTCTGCCCTGACCCAGAACACGAGCACAATGGGCGGTAAAGAGAGATGGAGTCCTCATAGAATATCCAGAAACCAGTCTGATGGGAAATCAAAATCTATATTGATGTAAGAAGTGCCTGCCAACACCAAATACCCTGCTGAAAGTCAGTCATTCCTTTTTCAGCACATTGCTACAAGGCTAAAGGGACCTGGGGATTTTATGTTTCAAAAGGAGGCGCTTTGCAATTCCAAGTAAGTGGCTGAGGGAAAGCCACCATAGAAACCATCACTTGAATTTGGGAGGTATTTAAAACCTCAATTCAGCATCTGAAATCCATAGCTTGCCTTTGGGAAATATTGCAGCTTTTCAAAAGCTTTGGGTAAGTGGGAGCAGAAGATCAGTGGTGTTGATTAGCCTGTTTATTTAGCTGATAAAACTAAACTGTTTTTTTAGGCAGTAGTTGGTTTCTTTGCCAGTGTAAGCAGAAAATTGGATTTGTTGCGTTCAGACATGCCCTATCATTCAGGTCACAGTTGTACATTCGTAAATCTTTTTATCATATTTAATATATATGCAGATGCTGTGTGGGTACATGTTTATATTACTCTTTCAGGGGCGGGGAGAGAGAGAGAGAGAGACTGAGTCAAGGATGTCCTTGCCTGACATTCTCATTTTTTAATTGGGTCTTTTCCCGTAAACTTCAGTTGTTGTTCATAGTTTCTTTCTCTTATAAACACCATAGCAAACAGGGAATATTTCATAAAATTTATTTTTCATCATTTGATAGTCTGGAAATTTTCAATTCTGAAAATATGGTTTTAAAGCAGGTGGGCAGTAACTTCCCCAGTCTACAGAGTTTCTTAGTTGGTTTTATTTTCCTCTTCCCACTGTTGCTTTCCTTGTTGGAAATGCCAGCAAGCAAAGAAGCTGGTGGCTGTTTCATCACTTCTCCCTTCTCAAGGCCTCCTCTTATAAAGATTCTTACATGTGTAGTGTAATAGCCAAAAGGTAGACACCAAAGCCAAACTAAGGTACACACAATCCAAAGATCAGAAGGTCTTTGAATAATCAAAAACTGGTTGAAAATTACGTACAAGTTAATGTAATTAGAATATTAAACATCATTTCAAATTTCCTAATTTCAGAGCTATGAATTTGTACATTACATTCTAAAATGTATGCAAAAGTGATAAGTGCAAAGCCAATGATAAAATATTGCTTATGCTAATTTTTATTATTTTGGTATGCAAAAGATCTAGATTTAAAAAAATCTTTAAATTTAATTCAGAAATTCATATATTTTAATGACAATTTTTATTCATATCAGGTGAAAATATATTTTCCAATTACCAGTTTGATCTTGTTACAAGCACATTAATTTATATTGTATTAATATGTATTACTTTTATATGAATAAAACTGATAACATTTTTCTGATACTTGATTTCTAAGTGGCATGGCTTTATTACACACACTACTAACTTTGGACTGCATTTGTGTCTAATAATTTATGTCGTTATTCCAATTTCCTTTTTCTTTCATAGTGACGCACACTCAACTTTGCCTCAAGAATTCTTACAGATATCAGTTGAACTTCACAACTCAAGTTTGCAGACCTTCTGTGATTGCAGGTTGGAGTGGTGTGTTTACATTTACAGATTAAGAAATAAATAATTAAACAATCTATGAGTAATCCAGCCATAATTAGGCTAATTAGACAAATGCTGGATAGGAATAGTCTCCTTTCTCAAACATGAAGCATGTTCTTTATGACATGCCAGTCATAAAGAAAATGCTTCATGTTTGAGAAAGTAGTCTGTTCAGAAAGTTATTCTCAATCTCAGTTCAGAATAACTAATAAAAATGATCATAAATCACTTTGTAAAAATAAAACTGCTAAGCATGAGCTGAATAAGTGCTATTAATTAAAGTTGTTAAGAGTTAGGAGTAGAAAAGAATCGTCACCTCAGTTTTGCTGAAATGAGGCCAGAAATTACTGCTGATGAAATGCAAGAAATCAAGGGGAAAATATCAGTGGTAGCAAAGATGGCATCACTGTAAGCCTCAAATTGTTTCAAGGGCTGGTACATCTCTTTTTTTTTCTTCCTCATCCCGTTACTCTCTTTTGATGTGGTATTTCTATATAAGCTGCCTACAGAATCACTGTGTGTGTGTGTGTGTGTGTGTGTGTGTGTGTGTACTTGTTTGGACATAAGCCAACTTCTCTCAAGGTGTAATTTTACCGTCTTTATATAATAGACTTTAATTATATCAGAGTCAGTTGTAGTTAAAGTCCTGTGATTTTTATTTGTAAAATTTGTGAGCATAGAATAGCCAAAAGTATAAGAACTTATCAAAAACATGGCATGCATACATGAGGCGTGCACGTAACTGTGTGCAGAGTGAAACATCATCATCATAAAATTTTTGTTAAAGCTACAAATCAAAAAAAAAAAAAAACCTCATTTACCTCACCAGACTGTGAACCAGTATCAAGAAACCTTTCTGAGTTTCACTAAAACCTCTGGCCCATGCATGAGCAATACAGGGTATATGGAAACCCAACTCACTTCCCACCACAACAGCCTCCTTGGCAGCACCCTGTGGAATTCTACGCCACAGAGTTGGCCTGTTGAAGCAGTGCATCATCACTCCCACAAGTCCAAAACTGGGCTTTTATGTATAATAGCAAAGCAACATACTAAGGAAGAACAGACTGAGCTCTTCTTTATTAAATTCGTGTATGAAAAGCCAGCAGCAATCATGTGTATTCTTGTAAATTTTGTACAGTCTGCTCTATAAAGAATCATGATGTGCAAAGTTTATGCATAAGTATATTACCAAGAAATGCAAAGGAATGTTTGCAACACCTGTTCATATCAAATGGACTTTTTAAAAATACAGGCATTTTATTCTAATTTATGCACTTAGAGTGCCCCCAATTAATTGGATTATTCTGATAAATTTACACAAACAGTAAGAAATATAGAGTAAAACTTGCACCAGGTACAGTGGTTCATGCCTGTAATCCCAGCTTCTTTAGGAGGCTGAGGCAGAAGGATCACTTGAACCCAGGAGTTCAAGACCAGCCTGGGCAACACAGTGAAACCCCATCTCTAAAAAAAATAAAAATAGCTGGGCATGGTGCAGCACACCTGTAGTCCCAGCTATGAGGGAAGCTGAGGTGGGAGGAGTACTTGAACCCAGGAGTTCAAGGCTACACTGAGCTAGAATGGTGCCTACTGCACTCCAGCCTGGATAACAGAATGAGACTCTATATCTTAAAAAGGAAGAAAGAATAAAATTTTCATAACATGGAGCTTCCCCTTAATTGTGGCTACCAGCTCCACACTTTTAGACTGTCTTAAAGATGAGACTACTGATGTTTCTTCTTTATTTGGTTCTTTAATAATTAAATACTCTTTTTTGTAGTCCAAAATGGAGACACCTCAATGCAAATTCCACTCAACAGAAACTAGTGGTATTCACAGATGAAAGAACTGCATGAAATCCTATAAAATTATTTTCATCTCAAATTGTTTAACATACAGAATCATTATACGCCAGAATTAGAAGGATCCATGGGAAGTTATCTGGGTTGGTGGCCTTCAAACTTTTTCAACGTTAGATCCACTGTACACAAATTCACGCACACACGCACACACACACACACACAATAATTAATTTTTTTTTAAATCACAAAACAATAATTCCCCTTACATTATGAAAGGCACTCTGATAGTTTCTATTCTATTCTATTTTCAAATGCTCATTATGACCCACTAAATTGATTTTGTGACCCACTAGGTAGGTTGCAACCCACAGTTTGAAAATTTAGGCCATATTGTAGCTTTTGGTAATTTATAAGAATAAAAGGAATTATGAATGAATTTTTTTCTTTTTTTCATTTTTAAATGATACACAAAATGAACTCATAATACATGTGAATCTTTTCCATACACTGATCATCAAATTTTCCTTCACATAATGCAACATAGATGTGGATTTGGAGATTGTAATTATTTACAACAATTATTTACAATGATCATCTTTCCCTAACTGGCATAGATTTGCTTTTTTTCTAGTTTCTTCTTAATCTATTAATTTTAGGGTTATGATGCATCCTGACTTTGTCAGTAATGTATTTTAGCATTTCTATTTTGTCTCCAGGTGTTAATACTTAGATATTTATTTCTATTTTACTTTAAACCAAGTTCGACATACATTTTCATAATAATTACCTAAATCTATCAACCCCAACTGTTAACTAACTTACCCAGAATTCTTCATTGATTGTACACTGGAAGGGCAGGTAATTCTTTACTGCATCCTCCCTTGTCTCTATCCTATTCAAGCATCTTCTCTCTTCCTTCTTCTAAAATTATCATGGATTTGACTAGTATGTTCTTAAGCTGTGATCCCACGCAGCTCATTTTGTTTGCCTTAGCTCTCTACTTTCTTCCAATGAAAGCGTCCACACTATTCCTGTGACCAAGTTCCTTCATCACAGCATGCCTATGAGACAGTGCCTCCCAGTGCACAGCCTGCACCCCTCTATCCAGAGCTAGCTACCATACCCTCATAATACCAAGCCTTTGAGAAGTCACAGCCATAAGCTTATTTCCAGGAAGATAGAAAGGTTATCATCAAGTCTGTAGAGGCAAAGGTCCTTGAACAAATTCAAACCCTCACACTGGGCTGTTTTCAAGCCCTGATGACCAACATAGACCTTTCAGAGGTGGTCTCTCCTGAAAGGAACTCCCCAATCTCATCTACTCCAAATCCACATCTTTGTTGGATTATGATAGGTCTGAACAAACATCCAAGACTGTATGACATTGTTTTGTTCACCTCACTGCCTTATCTCTCTTTCATGTGTGCTAGACTAGACTGGTGGTTCCTGACGCTCCTGGATCACATACTGATGACCCTGATTATGTGCTTCCAGCCCACTAGTGGCAAGAAGAAGGGCATGGAGTAGAGGGTCAATGAGAGGCTTTAGGAGAGAATGAGTAGAAGTCCTAAAACATTTCCATCTGTCTCTTTATGGCTACTGGTCAATGAAGTAGACAGGGAGTCTGGCCTTTTCCTCGTAAGGTATAGTGTAGATGATGCAATATTTTATTTCTAACAAAGATGAAGAAAAAAAGCCAAGACATATTGAGTGCCTAGTGTGTGCCATGCCAAGTGCAGAAGGCTTTACATGTGTTATCTCATTTAATCCTCACACTACTCTCCGAAAAAAGTTTTAGAACTCTTTATTTTACCTATGAAGTGAAGCTCAATGAGATTAACGACTAGCCAATGGCCAGACATCTAACAGGAGGAAGAGCTGGGTTTCAAAACTAGGTCTGTCTTTTCATCACTGACTGAAGGATGCAAAGTATTGATCCTGGGTGTGTCTGTGAGGGTGTTGACAAAGGAGATTAACATTTGAGTGAGTGGGCTGGGAGAGGCAGACCCACCCTTAATCTGGGTAACCACCATCTAATCAGCTGCCAACTAGGATAGAATATAAAGCCTAGCCTCCCAGCCTGCATCTTTCTCCTGTGCTGGATGCTTCCTGTCCTCAAACATCAGACTCCAGGTTCTTCTGTTTTGGGACTTGGACTGGCTCTCCTTGCTCTCAGCTTGCAGATGACCTATTGTGGGACCTTGTGATCATGGTAATTATTATAGATTAGTATAACATATATATGGGAGTTTTACATATATATAAATAATATATATATATAACATATATCTATTAGTTCTGTCCCTCTAGAGAACCCTAATATACCAGTTCTTTTCATCCAAATGACATTTTTCTGAGGAGAAAATAATTCTTCCTTTTATTTAGTGAATGAGCAAATGGAGAGTATTATGCAGTAAAGAAATGAGGGGAGAAATGAAGGTGAAATAAGCATAGAAAAAAGATCAAAGAAAGTGTGAAGCAAGTCTATCCTTGAGTAAATATTTTAGGGATCTCTTGCAGATGTATAAGAATGTCCTTCAACCTGAGGAAGCTGACTGAAAAAAAAAAAAGTATGTCCATACTACTTCAGGTCATAATAGCAAAAGAAATAATGCAGAGAACCCAAATGCCCATTAAGAGTAAAACCAGTAAATAAATTGTATATATTCACACAATGGATTATTATATAGATATGAAAATGGTGAACTACATATGCACATATTAACATGAATTATTCTCAAAAGTATAATCTCAAGTGAAAGAACTAAGTCTCATAGAATAATATTTCAAGTGAAAGAATCCCCCAAATGTAATGTTGAGCCAAAATGTACACAGAGTGATTCCACATACATAAAGTTCAAAAATGGGCAAAAATATGTGCTGTATTATTTAAGAGATAAACATATACGCAATAAAAGTATTAAAAATCAAAGGAGGCCAAGGCAGGCAGATCACGAGGTCAAGAGATTGAGACCATCCCGGCCAACATGGTGAAACCCCTTCTCTACTAAAAATACCAAAAAAAAAAATTAGCCGGGCATGGTGATGTATGCCTGTAGTCTCAGCTACTCGGGAGGCTGAGGCAGGAGAATTGCTTGAACCCAGGAGGCAGAAGTTGCAGTGAGCTGAGGTCGCGCCACCGCACTCCAGCCTGGCGCCTGGCGACAGAACAACACTCTGTCTCAAAAAAAAAAAAAATGTAAGTATACTTTATATTATTTTCTTAAATTATATATAGATACACATTATATATGCCCTTTTTTATATATTTAAAGTTCTTAAACTTTTCTGAAAGAAAATTGTTTTTTTGAGAGGGTTTTACTCTATCACCCAGGTTGGAATGCAGTGGCACAATCATCGCTCACTGTAGTCCCAATAGCTGGGACTACAGTTGTGCACCACCACATCTCTACTACAAATTTTTGTATTTTCAGTAGAGACAGCGTTTTACCATGTTGGCCAGACTGGTCTCAATCTTCTGAGTTCAAATGATCTACCCTTCTTGGCCTCTGAAAGTGTTGGGATTACAGGCATGAGTCACTGTGCCTGGCCTTAATTTTTTTTTTTTTTTTTTTCTGTAGAAATGGGATCTCCCGGTGTTTCCCAGGCTAGTCTTGAACTCCTGGGAGCAAGTGATCCTTCCGCCTCAGCCTTCCAAAATGCTGGGATTACAGGCATGAGCCACCATGTGCGGACAGGAAATATTTCTTACGCATAAAAATATATGCAAGAACATGCAGAAGAGAAAAAGAATAAACAGGAAAGAACAGGTGGCATGAAAAACAGTAAATAAGTCATTAAAGGTAAAAACGACAAAGACTATGTCAGAGAAAGAAAATGAAGACTTCATCAGAGATCACCTTGGACCATCACAGGAGGTCAGCAGAACCAGTAAAATGCACTGAATTAGTTCCTTCAGGCCAGTACTCTAAAGAAGTAGGACAAAACTTGCTGTTAATATAGTGCATATGTCGTTAAAGTGAGTAAGATGTTTGTTATTAGGAATGCATGTTTAAGTTAAATGCACAATAAATGTTAGTCATTGGAAGAGGTTGGCAGCAAGCCAGTACCTATAGTAGACCCAGTCTATACCAGTGCTGTGTCATGGAACATTCTGTGATGTTGGAAATGTTCTAAATGTTCACCATCCATGTGGCAATTTAATATCTGAATTGTAGCTAATGTGACAAAAGCAGTGAGATTTTAACTTGATTTAAATTACTTTAAAATTAAATATAAATAGCCACATGGGTCTGGGGGCTACTGCATTGAATAGTGCAGGATATTTTCATGTCCTCACAACTAGAAATGAAAATCATACAAGAACAATTTGAGGCATGGTCTTTTTTTTTTTTTTTTTTTTTTTTTTGGGATTGGGTGTTGGTGTGTCACCAGGCACCAGGCG
>CAUYQU010014381.1:0-41608 GCA_963574635.1 Cheracebus regulus | reverse complement strand
AGCCTGGGCAACATGGCGAAACTCCATCTCTCCCAAAAAAAAAAAAAAAAAATAGATATATATATATATATATATATATATATATATATATAGTTATATGTGTGTGTGTGTGTGTGTATATATATATATATACACACACACACACACACAGAAATTAGCTGGGCATGGTAGTGTTGTCCCAGCTGCTCAGGAGGCTGAGGTGGGAGGATTGCTTGAACCAGGAAGTCAAGGCTATAGTGAGCTGTGATTATGTCACTGTACTCTAGCCTGGGTGGCACAGCAAGACCCTGCCTCAAGAAAAAAAAGAAGAAGATACTATTTCAAAGCTCTCCAGGGATTCTGATGTACACCCAGCATTCTCAGTCACTGCATAAGGAAAGCATAAAGTTTCACGGAAGGAGCAGAGGCTTACACTGTATTTTTGGGGTTGGAAACTGTCAGCTGCACTAATATTTTAAATTAGTGTGTTATGAACAACTCCGTTCTGAATATAGCCAGCTCAAACTCCAGAAGCCACACTGAGGTCTTGACAGTGTTAAAGAACCAATAATTTAACTCTGGGGGTTGGGGGGAAGAAAAGAAAAACTAGAATTCCCGTAAGTTGATTATAAATTCCCCTACAGCTGATGTGAGTAACACTGTGTACAATTTACAGACTTGGCCATCTCTTATAGTGGCTATGTTTTGTGACTTCTCACAACTACCTAAAACAGGCTTCACAAATCTTGCTGACCACGCTAACAAGCAACTCGGCAGTTTACATGGGCAAAAGCTACCACTGCAGAAAGGCAACCAGAAAGCAAGGAAGTCCTTATCCCTTTTCATTGGATAGGCTGATACTTACTGACCACTTCATCATTCTAAGAATGGCACAGGCATTAACTCTTTTATTCCTGGCAGGAAAATAAAAATGGAGATATCTGTCACTTATTGAAGACAGAGCACAGCCAAATTCAAACTCACAAGAGACCTTCCTCTCTGCTCCATTCATCGACCAGCCAAAGCCAGGTTCCCGCTTGCTAGTTCATAAATTCAACTTCCTCAGCCCTCAGAAGGGCTTTACTCTACAGACCCCAAAAGAATGAAGATTTTTAGGCCCACAGCACTTGCTTCATAGATTTCCCTTACCATCTGATCCTATTCTTGTGGGAGGAAGATTTCTATTTCTGTGTTCTTAGTTTCTCCTCTCAAAAAGGGAGACTTTATTATTCTGTTTCCACAAGTAACAGGGATTCTTGGACCACACAGCCCTGTATCTCCATCTGTCTCTTTTATTTATTTTTTTTAATTTTTTATTTTTTTGACAGAGTCTCATTCTGTCTCCAGGCTGGAGTGCAATGGTGCGATCTCAGCTCACTGCAACCTCCGCCTCCCAGGTCCAAGTGATTCTCCTGCCTTAGCCTCCCTAGTAGCTGGGATCACAGGCACGTGCCACCACACACAGCCAATTTTTGTATTTTTAGTAGACATGGGGTTTCACTATGTTGGACAGTGTGATCTTGATCTCTTGACTTCATGATCCGCCCACCTCAGCCTCCCAAAGTGCTATGATTACAGACGTGAGCCACTGCACTCGGCCTCTCCTTTGTCTCTTCAGTCAGAGTTCTAGAATTTCAGAGCTGAAGGGAATCTGAGAGATAAAATGTAAGTGCAGGGTGACTTAGACATAAAACACAACTCCCCCCATTGTACAGATAATAACAATAGTTACTTATTGGATGTATAAGACACATTGCTAAGCACACTGTAGGTATCTATAAACATATGTGTTTTGTGTATGTGTATGAGCATATATAATGTGTGTACATATGTGTCTATATATGCATATATAGTGTGTATTTATATGTATATATACTATATATAGTGTATATACATATGCGTTTATATATGCATATACACATACATTAAGGAAACTGATGTTCAGAGGGAAGTACAGATAACAAGAATTATCACTCATTGAATGTGTAAGACATATTTTTAGACACATTATATATATATATTATATATATATATATGTGAATGCATGTGTGTTGTATTTATACACGAGCTAACCCTAGCCCCTTCACCACAGCCACACTTTGTCCCCAAACCCCAGAACCTTGGGCCAAGTACACATTGGTTGGTTTCTGTTATCTATCCCCAAAAAGATATGCCAAAGTCAGAACCCATGGTATCTGTGACTGTGGCCTTGATCGGAGATAGTGACTTCAAAGTCTTAACCCACAGTATCTGTAACTGCGACCTTGATTGGACACAGCGTCTTCAATGTCCTAACCCATGGTATCTGTAACTGTGACCTTGATTGGACACAGTGTCTTCAACGTCCTAACCCATGGTATCCGTGACTGTGACCTTGATTGGAAATAAGGTTTTTGAACTCCTAACCCACAATATCTGTAACTGTGACTTTGATTACAAGCAATGGGGAAACGATTCCCTATTTAATAAACAGTGTTAGGAAAACTGGCTAGCCATATGCAGAAAGCTGAAACTGGACCCCTTCCTTACACCTTATATAAACATTAACTCCAGATGGATTAAAGATTTAAACATGAGACCTAACACCATAAAAACCCTAGAAGAAAACCTAGGCAATACCATTCAGGACATAGGCATGGACAAAGACTTGATGACTAAAACACCAAAAGCAATGACAACAAAAGCCAAAATTGGCAAATGGGATCTAATTGAACTAAAGAGCTTCTGCACAGCAAAAGAAACTATCATTAGAGTGAACCGGCAACTAACAGAATGGGAAAAAGTTTTTGCAATCTACCCATCGGACAAAGGGATTGGAGATAATGTCTTCGAAGTCCTAACCCACAGTATCTGTAACCGAACTAGATTGGAAATGGAATCTTTGCAGATGTGATCAAATTGAGGTCATAGTTAAGATGGGTGTTGATCCAATGACTAGTGTCCTCGTAAGAAGAGGGAAATGTGGACACAGATGGGGACATGGACACAGAGAAGGCCACAGAGTGACGGAGGGAGAGCGGGGTGGTGCAGCTGTAAGCCAGGCAGCACGAAGGAAGGCTCCTTCCCTGCAGCTTTCAGAGGGAGTGTGGCCTAGCTGACACCTTCATTTTGGACTCTAGCCTCCCAGAACTGTGAGCCAATAAGTTTCTGCTGTCCTAAGCCCCCCAGCTTGTGGTCCTTTGTCAAGGGCAGCCCCAGGACGTGAGTGCCATTCCCATTTCCTTCTAGGGACTGCAAGAGCGATCAGAAGCAGCCACGTTAGTCACGCCAGCTGCAGAGACCCAGAGACAAAAAGCTTCAAACAAAAGCTTATATTAAAATACCAAAAGGTGGAGGCATCATTTTATAAAAAGGAAAAGCTCTTCACCAGTGAGACCCAGTCTCTAAAGACCCTCTGGGCGGCCGCAGCTGTTCCTGGATTTCCAACATGCAAGCCTCCCTCCCTCCCTCCGGGGATGCCTTTCCCTGAAATCTCAGCGTTGGATCTGCAGTGCTGAGTAGAGGTGGCTTCCCTGACACCCATGCTAATGAGTTCACGAGCCACGCAGGGTGTCAGGAGACACGCGGTACGCCCAAAAGCCTGAAGAAGAGCCCGGCGTGTGGTGGCAGCGACGTGACGAGCAGGCGAGGCTGATGGGAGATAACATCCTAGGCGAGATGGTCAGATTCTGGCAGCGCGGCTCCCGAGCGAGAGGGAGGGTGCAGTATGGGTTCTGAAGGCATTTTTAAGGTTGAGGTTGTCGGACATAAAACAGCTTTGAAACGTTTCGTCAATGGCCGGACACAGTGGCTCACGCCTGCAATCCCAGCACTTTTGGAGGTCGAGGTGGGTGGATCACGAGGTCAGGAGTTTGAGACCAGCCTGGCCAATATGGTGAAATCTTGTCTCTACTAAAAATACAAAAATTAGCTGGGCGTGGTGGTGCACACCTGTAGTCCCAGCTACGGGAGGCTGAGGCAGGAGAATCGCTTGAACCCCGGAGGTGGAGGTTGCAGTGAGCTTGAGATCCCACCACTGCACTCCAGCCTGGGTGATAGAGCAAGACTCCGTATCAAAAAAAAAAAGAAATGTTTTGTCGACCGAACAAAGGGAACAGGACCCTTTTGATGAGCCCTTCAGTATGCTGAGCCCTTCCCCACAATGACACTCTTCGCCCTCACAGAAAATTGCTGAGGCGAATGCAGGCGAAGAAGGACAGGAGAGGGTGAACAGCTTTCCTGAGGTCACACAACAGAAGGGAAGACCAGGATTCTAACTCAGTCCTCACTAAACCCAAAAGTATCTTCCCAACCTCATCACTCTGCCATTCAGCTTTTGGGCAAACCTCTGGTGCTTTAGAGCGGACAAAGATCTTCCACCAAGAACCTTAGGATACAGACAGAAAACTGCGTAAGCCGCCAGGCCCTGGGGTGTGCTGGCTCACGCCTGTAATCCCAACACCTGTGGGAGGCCAAGGAGGGAGGATCACTTGAGATCAGGAGTTCCAGAGCAGCCTGGCCAACGTGGTGAAACCCCCGTCTCTACTAAAAATATGAAAATTAGCCGGGTGTGGTGGCAGGCACCTGTAATCCGAGCTACTCAGGAGGCTGAGGCAGGAGAATCACTTGAGCCCAGGAGGTGGAGGTTGCAGTGAGCTGAGATCGCACCACTGCACTCCTGCCTGGGTGACAGAGGGAGACCCTGTCAGAAAGAAAGGAAAGAAAGAGAGAGAGAGAGAGAGAGAAAGGAAGGAAGGAAGGAAAAAGGGACGGGGAGAAAAGATGAGAAAGAGAGAAAAGAAAAGAAAACTGCATAAGCTCTGGTTGTCGACAGCCTCTTACCCAGTCACTTGCCCAGAGCCATAGTTTGGTCCCCTGGGACTCAAAGCCATGTCTTTTTCATCCTAGTCCATTTACCCCAGGGCACTTCAAGAACAGACAGGTCAGGCAGAGATAAAGGGAAGAGTTTGGGTGTCAAAATCAGACACACCTTCCAGCTCTGCTGAGTGACCGTGGGCAAGTAATCTGCCCTCTCTGGGCCTCAGAGCCCTTATCCGTGAAAGAAAATAATACCCTTTATCAAGAAGGATTGTTGGGAGCAACTTACTCAGTTATTCAACTCACTCAGTCGTTTAACTCACTCGGTCGTTCAACTCACTTGGTTATTCAACTCACTCAGTCGTTCAACTCACTCAGTCGTTTAACTCAGTCGTTCATGCCTCCTATATGCAGGGACATGCTAGGGCAGAGGTTCCTAAACTTTCTGAACTCACAACACCATTGATGTCTCAGGAATTTTTTCACAGATTTCCTAGGCCAAAATACCCAACAATTCCATTTATTAAACAGCTAGGTACAAACAACTGAATGAATAGTTAACTCTTCACAACATAGCACCCATTTGAAAAAGTAATGCAGTTTTCTTTAATAAAAAAAAACGGTTTTTTTTTCATTATTAAATAATGACAATTGCTGGCCAGGTGTGGTGCCTCACACCTGTAATCCTAGCGCTTTGGGAAGCCAAGGCAGGTGGATCACCTGAGGTCAGGAGTTCGAGACCAGCCTGGCCAACATAGTGAAACCTCATCTCTACTAAAAATACAAAAATTAGCTGGGCGTGGTGGCACGTGCCTGTAGTCCCAGCTACCCGGGAGGCTGAGGCAGGAGAATCAATGGAACTCAGGACGCAGAGATTGCAGTGAGCTGAGATCACACCACTGCACTCCAGCCTGGGCGACAGAGTGAGACTCCGTCTCAATAATAATAATTAGTTGCTGCTACAGGGATGTGTATACCCGTTGGGCTGTGCAAAACTTCTTAAACACTGGGATCAGATGGGACTTGGCCACCCTAATTTCCTGTTCCATGTTGATTCTGTCATAGTTCTTGACTTTTAGCACAAGCACCACAAAAAAGTCCGGCTTTGCAATGATGGGATATCATTGAAAGAAAAGTGGTGCAATCTAAAGTTGAAACAGTGAACTTTCTCTAGCTGGGAGTTCACAAGGGAACACACATCATGTGTTTCTTCGGAACTTTTTAAAACTCCCACAGCACCCCTGTGAGTTCCTGTTGGCATCCTGGTCACCTTGGTGCACAGTTTGGGAATGCTGTCACTAACTCCTGGAAAAACAGTAATGTATAAACAGATACAACCCATATTCTCACGGAACCTGGGGTCTATTTGGAAAGGAGGGTCTCCAGAGAGACAGGTCTATGAAGGAAAGAGCAATGAATTACCAGCATCACCTCCCCCAGGAAGTCCTCCCTGATTCCTTAGGCTGGGTTGTGTTTCTCTCCTCAGAGTTCCTATGGAACCTACAGTGATATCTGTCACCGCAGCTGCCGCTGTTTATTAAAATGAACTGTTTATATGTTTGTTGAATCACATTCCTTAGAGTAAGAAAGGGAAATAATTTTTTTAAATATACGGAATCGAACACATAACTCACTAGCTAGGATTGTCTCCATGTGATCCTTGAATCCCCCAGGCTCAGGAGGCTCAACAAATGATGTGACTGTCATTGATATTGTCAGCAAAATGAATGTGGTCTTTATCGCACCCCCGCTCGGTTGCAACTTCTCCTCTTTGATAGGGACGTGGTGGATGACTCCTGAGGGACCGAGCCCAAAGACTCACCAAAAGTAATGGGAGTCTGAGAAAATCCGGTGAGGGTTTTATGGGTGGCTCTCCAGGAGTCACTTAGCTTGCCTAAGAGACAGCAATTCCCTGGGAGTCCCTGGTTCATCACAGCCCTGAGCCCAGAACACCTGGGACACAAGACGTCGTGATTTCCCAGCCTGGACAGAGCCCACGGGTGCTGCGGCCAGACTGCGGCTGTGGTAGGAGCTTCCATCGTGGAGCCATCTCCTGTGGCCACATGTTGGCCAGCATGTCCAGCGCTGGCTGAGTGCCCATCCTCATTTAGAAACCTCTGCCTCTGGGAAAGCAGTCTTTCAGAGAAATCTGTGATAACCCTAGGGGATTTGGGTAAAAGAAGGACCTTTTATTATAGCAGAACCACTAAATGCACAGCACTCAAAGCCCAGCATGTCCAGGTTCCTACCCCAGCTCTGCCTCTTACCGGCACCGTGAATTTTTATTTATTTATTTATTTTTTTTTTTCGAGATGGAGTCTCCCTCTGTCACCCAGGCTGGAGTGTAGTGGTACAATCCCGGCTCACCACAGCCTCTGCCTCCTGGGTTCAAGCAATTCTCCTGTCTCAGCCTCCCGAGTAGCTGGGACGACAGGCGCCCACCACCACACCCAGCTAATTTTTTCGTGTTTTTAGTAGAGACGGGGTGTCACCGTGTTAGCCAGGATGGTCTTGATCTCCTGACCTTGTGATCCGCCCGCCTAGGCCTCCCAGAGTGCCAGGATTACAGTCGTGAGTGCCCGTGCCCGGCCTCAGCACTGTGACTTTGTACAGGCCAGCTTTCTCATCAAAAAGATTGAAAAACAAACATGCCAATCATAAATATAAAGGATATTCATAAAGGGTGTACCTGGCACATAGCAAGTCTTCAATTTACATTGGCTGTTGTTAATCACCACTCCCTTTCAGCATTCCACTACTTGCAGGGTATATTGCAAACCATGTGAGAAAATTAATACGGAACCTGATTTCAAGCATTTTGTTCAAATGTGCTCCAAAATGTACAATTTCTCCTATTGTTAACGAGAGGGGAAATGGAAAAGGAAAATAGAAACGAGGGTAGGTTTGTGATTGGATCTATAAGGCCATCAGTCCAATTCATTTGCATTCCTGGGAGAGAACGGCTGGAGTTACACCAGTGGCAACCCAAATAGTTTAAAACATTCGACCAGTGGTTTTCAACCAGAGGCAATTTTGCTTCCCAGGGGACATTTGTCAATACAATTTCTAGAGAAATTATGAGTTGTCACAGCTTGTCAGGGAGGAGGGGTGCTAGCGGCTTTGAGCAGTCGGGTCCAGGGATGTTGATCAATGGTCTACAGTACCCAGGACAGCTCCCACCACGAAGAATGACCCCTTCCAAATGCAAATCCTGTCTAAGTGTAGAAAACCTGCCTTAGAAGACCTAATTTCAAAGTGTGACCACGTGTCACTGCCCAGCCACATCTCGGCTACGGTTCAGATTGTTTATGAGCAAGAAAAATGGAGTCGGGAGGCACACACAACTCACTCAAGGTGGCACAGCAGACACAGGCCTCCAGTTTCAAATTCAAGTCCCTATTCGTATCGCTCTTCTGCCATCTTCTAGGGGCTGAAGATACACACAATTGCCTTCCAAGAGCTGGTGCCTGCTGGGGGAAAATTCCATATGACATTCTTTTCAAACTCTTATTGAGGATTGGGTCAAAAGCGAATCGGGCTGACTTGAAAACCAGAGAATCCTCAGCTCAAATCACAGTTCAGCCACTTTCTGCTTCAGGGGACTTTTCTCAAGTGAGTTCTACCTGAGCCACGGTTTCTTCATCTGTAAAATGGTGTGTGGTGCAGTGGATAAGACCAGACTTGGATCAGCTGGATTTGAATCTTATTTCTACCACTAACTAGTCTGTGACCTTTGACATGTTACTCAACACTTCTGCCCTCCATTCACCTTGGATATAAAATGGAGATGATGACCAGGCGTGATGGCTCAAGTAATCTCAGGACTTTGAAAGAACAAGACAGGCAGATTGCTTGGGGCTAGGAGTTCAAGACCAGCCTGGGTAACATCAAGGTACTCAGGATCCTGTCTTCATAAAAAAATTTTAAAATTAGCCAGGCATGGTGGTGCACACCTGTGGTCCCAGCTACTCAAGAGGCTAGGGCAGGAGGATCACAGGAGCAGGAGGTCAAGGCTGAAGTGAGCCATGTTCACGCCACTGCACTGCAGCCTGGGTGACAGAGTGAGACCCTGTCTCCAACATAAAAATAAAGTGGAAATGAAGATATGATATCTGTCTTAGGGTTGTTGTGATAATTAAATGAGTTCATAGATATAAAACACTCAGAACCACACCTGGCTCAGAGAATGCACTCAATAAATGTTGGCTGTTTTGGTTATGATTGTTATTATCCTCAAGGACTTTGGGGGAGGATTAGAAATACTATATGCAAATCATCTAATACAGAATGGTTGTTCAAATATTTTGGAAATTAATTAAATGATGAGTTAATGTGTTAACGATGCCAGGACACCAAAGCAGTGCTTCTGAGCCTTTGCCAAACTTTAAAATCATCTGGAGAGTTTTAAAAGGAATACTCTGGGCCGGGCACAGTGGCTCACGCCTGTAATCCAAGCTCTTTGGGAGGCCGAGATGGGTGAATCATTTTGGGTCAGTAGTTTAAGACCAACCTGGCCAACATGGTGAAACCCTGCCTCTACTAAAAATACAAAAATTAGATGGGTGTGGTGGCGTGCACCTGTAATCCCAGTTACTCAGGAGGCTGAGGCAGGAGAATTGCTTGAGCCTGGTAGGCGGAGGTTGCTGTGAGCTGAGATCCAGCAACTGCACTCCAGCCTAGGTGACAGAGCAAGACTCCGTTTAAAAAAAAAAAAAAAAAGAATACTCTGGATGTCTAATTAAATTTAAATGCCATAGTGAGCAGAGCCAGGGTACAGGATAACCCAGGGCCATTCTAGTATTTAGCCCGGGGGTCCTGCTCCTAGATCTACTGTCAGTATCCTCCTTTACACCCAGGTCTAATGATTTATATGTCATCCACGTTCTACCTCCCCAAGGCCAGGATAGTATTTAGCACAGGTTTGGCACGAGGAGATACCTGTGGAATATATACAGACTGAATTGATGTCAAGTTACATGAAGTTAGGGACCATGTCTGCCTTGCTCATCATTGTATGCCAGGCACATACAATGCCTGGCACACAGAAGGTGCCCAATAAATATTTGTTGTATTAATTAATCTGTTAATTTATGAAAGAAAATTTCCCGGGAAAGGTTCATGGGAGAATTCTTTTGTGTCGCCACTGCCACCTGCTGGTCATTTTGCTGCACTGCAGGTAATATAGTAGGGTTTTCGGTTTTCTGTTTTCTGAAGGGTGCCACCAATGTCAACAAAAGCCTCCCCAACCAGGGGAGGGAAAGTGGGGTTTCTCCTCGGCGCTTCTCCCAGCACGACTGAGGTCACACTGGGTTGTAATGACTCGATAACTGTTCTCTGTTCCCCCACTCGACTGAGTTCTGGGAGAACAGAAACCATGATTCTCTAATTCACTACTTCACACCCAGCTCCTACACAGGGCTGGAACGTTGAAGGAGTGGAGTCTACAAGCTGGAAAAAAAAAAAGAAAAGGAGAAAAATTAAAACTGACATTTGAAACCTCTGATTATAAGATTATTATCATTTAGAGTGAGGCTAAATTATATAGCGCGATCTAAATGGAAAAACAAGTCAATAGAAATAAGATATATATATAAAGTTGGCTGGGCATGGTGGCTCATGCCTGTAATCCCAGAACTTTGAAAGTCTGAGCCAGGTGGATCTTTTGAGGTCAGGAGCTCGAGACCAGCCTAGCCAACACGGTGGAACCCTGTCTCTACTAAAAATAAAAAATAAAAAAAAAAAACTTATCTAGGCCTGGTGGTGCATGCCTGTAGTCCCAGGTACTCAGGAGGCTGAGGCAGGAGAATCACTTGAACCAGGGAGGTGGAGGCTGCAGTGAGCTGAGATCACGCCACTGCACTACAGCTTGGGTGACAGAGCGAGACTCTGTCTCAAAAAATATATATATATAAAGTAAACAACAGTACAGCTGGTATTAAATTATGACAAGCATTATAAAAGCCATAAAAATAACCAGTGCATATGGGGAGCTCACTATATGCTGCCCGTCTCACATGCATGAGCTTAATTCTCCTAGCAATGCCATGAGATAGCCCATTTTAAAAATGAAGAAATTGAGGCTCAGAGAGGCCAGTGGTGCTCACAGATGTACAACTAAGTCTGAATCCTGAGCCCTTGGACACTTGAGCCCAAGCACCCCTGCTCTGCAGTTTGCCTTTAAGTGAAATGATGTGAGGTCTTTCAAGAAACATTTATTGGGCACCTATCCTGTACCAGGCTATCAAGGATGCAGCAGTAAGCTCAGCTTGGTTGAGAACCAAAGACTTCCTCAGGATATTTTCAGAGGAATCATTAGCATATTACTGGCACTGGGTCCTGTTCATTATACCATCTATGTTTATTGTGAAGTAATGCAGGCCTGCCCTGCGTCAAAAAAACAATACCTCAAAGCATAGGCTGTAAACATAAAAATAAAATTCTCCTTTCCTATAGCCCATCCCCAAGGCACTCTCTGCAGGGTTAATAATTCCTCGCCAGCCCCCAGCAGCCCTTTTAGGTCTCATTCATGAACACATAATGGAGGCCACCTTGGAGGTAGCCCCATGATTGATTTAAGCAAGGCTTTGTGATTTGATTCTGGGCTCAGACACAGAAGCATTGGCTGCATATCCATCCTGCTCTGGAATGCCAGGGGGTAAACTTCAAGTATACAGATGACCTTCAATTAGTGGAAGGATTAGCCTTGGCCAAGCATCCGCTGAACCATTTATTGCCTCGTATCTGGGAGTCTTGTGGAAAGGGACTACATTCAACATCTCTACCTCTCTCACTCAACTATTCCAACAGCCCCTTCCCTTGGTTACATCAGAGGTCTTCTCCAGCCACCTGGGGTCTTCTGAGTTTCTCTCTCCTATGACACCTGCCATTTTAAATTAAATTCTCTATTTACATGTGTGCTTGGCCCCTTAGAGCATGCAGACTGTGAGCTTTGGAGGGCAAGAGTGGTGTTCGGTTCACCTCCTCACCCCATTGCTGGGTGCATTGCTGGGCATGAAGGAAGCACTCATGAGATATTTTCTGAATAAATGCATCAGCGCCCGCCAGAGCATACCTATGGTGTCATGCAAGATGCAAGTCCAGCTGCACAGTGACCTGGAAAGCCTCTTTCCACAGGCTAACTTCTGAGCTAGATTTCAAGGGCAGAAAGGAAGCTGTTTATAACTCCCAATGAAGACCGCTATTGACATATAAATGAAAACCCTTCAACCTCAAGAGCAGAAGCCAGATTCCTACCCGTCCACCCACTCGAGGAGATTAAAGCCCAAATTCTTCATGCGCAGTGACTGCTATGACTAAAACATACTCATCGATTGATTCATTCATCTTTTCGTTGGAAAAGGGATACATTTAAATGCCTGCAAGACCAGGCAAGGACCACGTGAAAGACAATAGGGAGTGGCAGAGACTGTGGCTAAAGTAAAGAGTATGCCTGGTCTAACCAGGAGAGCCATGACTCAATTCCAGCCAATCATTTCCAGGTAACTTTGTGAACCCAGTCTTGCCCAATCTTTTAATCTTTCAGAAGAAGCCAGAAATCTAAATTATTATTTGAAATCTCCTAATTTGTGAAAGCTCAGTAACTATTGTTTTAGTTGACATTGCACAAGCTAAGTGGAGCCCACATGTAAGTCATGTTCACAGAGAAAAAGTTTCTTGCTGGGACCTAAATTGTACTGTGTGCCTTGAACCACAAGTACCATGGGACCAGGGATTGTATCTGTTTTATTCACCTCTGTGTCCTCGGTGCTTCTTAGGTTACTGGCACATAATAATTGCTAAATAAACATTATTTGTGTAAATAAAGGAATGCTTCCTGTGAACCAGGCATTGTGCTGGGTATAAGCATAATATAAATGTTAAGCCTGGGAAAGAAGTGCCATAAAAGATTCTGAAGCTATGACAGAGGTTTGTGCAGGTGACAAGACAGAGTTTCAAGGACAGAGGAGTTCATGACATTGGGGAGCAATCTGGGTCTTGAAGGGATGCTTGAGGTTCGTCGTGCAAAATAAGACACTTCGAACAACACATATTCATTCTCTCACAGTTTCTGTGGGTCAGGGGTCTGGGCATAGCTTAACATACACACCCATGCCCATAGCAGTATGTTTCAGAGTAGCCAAGAGAGGAAGCGACCCAGGTGTCCATCGATGGATGCACGAGAAACAAAATATGGCACCTGCCTACAATGGACGATCAGTCTGAAAAGGAAGAACATGTTTGACACAACTTCCAACATGGATAAACCTTGAGGACATTACGCTAAGTGAAAGAAGCCAGTCGCAGAAGGCAAATATTATTTGAGTCCACTTACACGCAATCACTAGAGCTGTCAACTTCGTAGAGACAGACAGTAGGAGGGTGGGTCCCAAGGGCTGGGGATAAGTTGTTTAATGCGCCTACAGTTTAAGATTTGCAAGATGAAAAGAGTTCCAGACATTGGTTGACTGACGATGTAAACGTATGGTAACCTACTGGACCGTACACTTAAAACGTATAAGATGGTCAATTTTATGTTATGTAGATTTTACAACAATTTAAAATTTTTTAAATAATAAAGTTTATAACGTTTCAGGATTTGTAGTCCTGTGAGCGAAGCAGTTTGCTGCTGTCCATTCCATATAGGTGCTGAAAAAGCACGAGGTCTCACATTGGGCCTGAAATGGGTTAAACATGCAGGTTCAACTCTGATAAATGCAGTGGTCCTACACCTTGGGAGGCTGAGGCAGGAGGACTGCTTGAGCCCAGGAGTTTGAGACCAGCCTGGGAAGCATAGCAAGACCCTGTCTCTACTTAAAAAAAAAAAAATGCGGAGGCCGGACACAGTAGCTCACGCCTGTAATCCCAGCACTTTGGGAGGCTGAGGTGGGCGGATCACGAGGTCAGGAGATGGAGACCACCTTAGCTAACATGGTGAAACCCCGTCTCTACTAAAAATACAAAAAACTAGCTGGGCATGATGACGGGCACCTGTAGTCCTAGCTAGTAGGGAGGCTGAGGCAGGAGAATCGCTTGAACCTGGGAGGCGGAGGTTGCAGATCCTGCCATTGCAATCCAGCCTGGGTGACAAAGCAAGACTCCAGCTCAAAAAAAGAAAAAAAGAAAAACCCAAGTGTGGTGGGATGCCCCTGTAGTCCCAGCTACTCAGGAGGCGTAAGCAGGAAAACTGCTTGACCCTGGGAGGTCATGGCTGCAATGGGCCACGGTTGCACCACTGCACTCCAGTGTGAGTGTCTTAGGCTACCAGGGACTTTGTGTTGGCAGCTGAAGAGAGCAGCCACCAGATGGCAGTGTGGACTGATTTTTAATAATTGAAGCCTTTTATTGCATTCCTACAGAATCCCAGGCCCTGAGGATGAGCTTACTTTAACAGGCTCATCTCCAGTGAGGGAAACAGATAAATAATTCAGTACAATGCAGTGCATGCAGTGCTGAACAGAGGAAAAACTAAGAAGACTGATGATTCAGTTGATGGTAGGAGGCATCAAGGAAGGCTTCCTGGAGAAGGAGAAATGAAGACAGAGTATTGAAAGATAAGATCTAATCTTGATGGATGTGCAGGTTAGGTGTCAGATGAAAAGCAAGATTTCATAATTAAACACCACCACCACCATCCATCATTTACTAAGCACCTATGACATGCCAGAAACATCCTAAGCATTTTCTTATTTATCTGTTTTAGTCCTCCGAATTCCTATGAGATAGATACCACTGGTGGGGCACGGTGGCTCACACCTATAACCCCAGCACTTTGGGAGACTGAGGCAGGTGGATTACGAGGTCAAGAGATCGAGACCATCCTGGCCAACATGATGAAACCCCGTGTCTCTACTACAAATACAAAAAATAGCCGGGTGTGGTGGCATGTGCCTGCAATTCAGCTACTCAGGAGGCTGAGGCAGGAGAATCACTTGAACCTGGGAGACGGAGGTTGCAGTGAGCCAAGATCATGCCACTGCCCTCCAGCCTGGCGACAGAGCAAGACTCCATCTCAAAAAATAAAAAGAGAGATAGATATCACTTTGATTGTCATTATGCTGATGAGGAAACAAAGGATCAGAAAGGTTATGCCACTTGCTGGTGATCACACAGCTACTAAGTAACAGAACTTGTATTTTAACCTTGCTTCCACAACCAACTTCCTTCTATAGTGCCCATATGTAATCTGTGCCCAGAGGCGGAAGACAGAAAGGAGAGCTTGAGAAATAGAAAACAGTCAGATGCAAGGTGGGGGTGCAGAGGGAGGATACTGGAGAGGCTGGCCAGAGCTAGATCACACAGGTTCTGAGCGGGACTCCCCAAAGATTTGCATCGTCTCATCAGAGCTCCTTCTGGCTTGCATTTCAGCGGAGGAGTCCCTGGCGTGTGACAACCCAGGGCTGCCTGAAAACGGATACCAGATCCTGTACAAGCGACTTTACCTGCCAGGAGAGTCCCTCACCTTCATGTGCTACGAAGGCTTCGAGCTCATGGGCGAAGTGACCATCCGCTGCATCCTGGGGCAGCCGTCTCACTGGAACGGGCCCCTGCCTGTGTGTAAAGGTAAAGAATCCTACTCACCACACGGGACCATGGGGCCTGGAGATGTCAGGATTGGCTCACAGGAGTTATGAACTTGCTCTAAAAAGCTGGACTAGGAGTTTGAGACCAGCCTAGACCACATAGTGAGACACCTCCCCCCCCCACCACATCTCTACAAAAAAAAATTAGTTGAGCATGGAGGTACACACCTGTAGTCCCAGCTACTCGGGAGGCTGAGATGGGAGGATCACCTGAGCCTCGGAGGTCAAGGTTGCAGTGAGCCATGATCATGCCACTGCACTCCAGCCTGGACAGAGCACGACTCTATCTCAAAAAAATTAAATTATTAAATTTTAAAATAATAAAAAGCTGAGCCACTGTACTTCATTAAAATCTAAGATGTCATCGTTACTTTATGCACCACTAAAAAAGAAAAAAAAAATGCTGCCAATCATACTACGACACAATGTCTTCTGGCTTAGCATTTTTATTTTACTTACTAAAGGATCTTTTGGCCAGCTGCAGTGGCTCATGCCTGTAATCCCAACACTTTGGAAGGCCGAGGCAGATGGATCACTTGAGGTCAGGAGTTCAAGACCAGCCTGGCCAACATGGTGAAACCCTATCTCTACTAAAAATACAAAAAAAAAATTAGCTGGATGAGGTGGTGCCAGCCAGAAGTCCCAGCTACTTGGAAGGCTGAGGCAGGAGAATCACTTGAGCCCGAAAGGCGGAGATTGCCATGAGCCGAGGTGGCACCACTGCACTCCAGCCTGGGTGACACAGCGAGATTCTATCTCAAAAAGAAAAACCTCTCTAAGCTTTTTATCATATATCACAATTATGAAAATAGAAGCAGGCCAGGAGCAGTGGCTCACACCTGTAATCCCAGCATTTTGGGAAGCTGAGGTGGGAGGATCATTTGAGCCCGAGTTCTAGACCAGCCTGGGTAACATGATGAAACCCTGTCTCTACAAAAAAAAAAAAAAAAAATTCAAAAATTAACCATACATGGTGGCATGTGCCTGTAGTCCCAGCTACTTGGGAGACTAAGTTGGAAGGATCACTTAAGCCCAGGAGACAGAGGTTGCAGTGAGGCAAACTCTGGGTGGCAGAGTGAGACCCTGTCTCAAACAAACAAAGAAAATACAAGCAAAATAAACTGGCTCCAGTGTATTTAAAACTACCTCACCTTCAAAGTCTGGCAATTTTGATTTTCTAAATTATTACTAAATTTTTTTGTAAAGACAAGGTCTTGCTATGTTGCCCAGGCTGGCCTAGAACTCCTGACCTCAAGCGGTCCTCCCTCCTCTGCCTCTGAGTAGCTGGGATTGCAGGTGTGAGCCACCACACCCAGCTCTAAAATCATTTTTTACTCCAAGTCTTCAACATCCTATTATTCCACTCAATATTGCTTCTGTTGAATGTCATACTGTACTAAAATATATATGCATTTACATACATACATGTATATGTATACATATATATACATACATATGTAGCTCCTGTCCCATTAAAGCATCAGGGTTGCAAAATTATTTAGGAATGTCCATAACGAACTAAAGTCTTTGCTACTAGGGGTTTGCAGTTACATTGAGGCAAGGCTGGGACGAGGTTGAGGCCAAAGAGGTGCCTGAGATTAAAATGTAAGGAGGTGACCAAGTGTCCCGTAGATCAGCCTTAAAAAAGAGTCTCTGTACATGTCTCGCTCTAGACGCCTCTCACCTTGCCCTAGTCCTGGCCCTGTGAGCCAGCCTGGTTTTTGTTTGTTTGTTTGTTTTTGTTTGTTCGTTTGTTTGTTTGGAGACAAGGTCTTGCTCTGGTGCACAGGCTGGAGCACAGTGGCATGATCACGGCTCACTGCAGCCTCAACCTCCTGGGCTCAAGCGATCCTGCCACCTCAGCCTCCCGAGTAGCTGGGACCACAAGTGCACGCCACCACGCCCAGCTAAATTTTTTTATTTTTGTAGAGATGGGAGTCTCGCTATGTTGCCCAGGCTGGTCTCTACTCCTGGCCTCAACCGATCCTCCCACTTCGGCCTCCCAAAGTGCTGGGATTACAGGGCCCGACGACCTCAGCCTGCTTTGGACCCCTGCCTAGAGAACATGGGTTAATTATTTCCCACTGCCTGCACCGCCTTCTCACAACCACTTAGTTCTCATGGGTTAGGAGTGCTCCCCTACTGCGTACGGGGTGATCTCCCAGGGCACTGCCTGGCATTCTGCAAAAGCAGATACTCTGATGCCCCATGTTTGTGCACACGGGGAATCGTGAGCGCCACCTGGTGGTAGCTATCATACACACTGTGGCTTTAAGCCTCGCCCCCATCTCCCAGATGGTGAAGTGAGAAAATTGCATCTTACAATCAATTAATTGAACACTCATCACTAAAATTAAGTTGTAACACACTAAGTAAAACTTGGATTCGTTGATCTGGACCTTTGAAGTGCACAATGAGTAATAGTAATGGAAATACGTTCAGTGCTTTAGGCCACTGGATCTTAACCTTTATGCCATTAGTGCCCCTTTGAGAATCAGGCAAAACACTCTGAGTTTGCTCTCCAGAAGAAACAGAAGCATGAACTGTTATCTCTCTACTTGAGAACCCGTAACTTCAGTGGATCCCCAAGTGCCTTATTCATGAACCCCATTTCTGAGGCTTAAAACTACTTTCCCAGCTAGTTTGTCCACTCCTAGGTATATTTCCAAAAGAAGTGAACACAAGTATTCAAACAAACACTGTCCATGCATGTACATAGCAGCATTATTCACAATACCCGCAAGATGGAAACAACCCAAATGCCCATCAACTGATGAATGGATAAACAAAAATGTGGCATGCTCAGATAAAGGAATATTATTAAGCCAGAAAAAAGGAATGAAGTACTGATACATGCCACAACATGGCTGAATCTCTAAAACATTAGGCTAAGTGAAGGAAGCCAGAGCCAAAAGGTCACATGTTTTAGGATGCCATTTATATGAAACATCTAGAATAGGTAAATCCATAGAGACAGAAAGCAGAGTCGTGGTTGCCTGGGAGCAGCTTAATGTGTATGGGGCTTGTTTTGGAGATGATGAACATATTTTAGAAATAGACAGCGGTCATGGCTGCACCACATTATGAACGTGCTAAATGCCACTGAGTTGTAACACTTTAAAATGGTTAATGTTATGTTATGTGAATTTTACCTACCTAAAAAAAAAAAGAAAAAAATCCCCTGAATCACTTCATTTAGATCTTATGACCACTGTCTAAGATAGGTGAGCCATCTGACCTGTTTTACGGATGTGAAAGGAGAGGCTCAAAGAAGTTAATGACTTTCCCAAAGCCACACAGCTAGTACAAGACAATGCTAGGACTTGAACCCACATCTCATGACTGTAAATTTCCTGCCTTCAGGGCTATTAAGAAAGACCCCAACCAGCCAATCCCCGCAGTATGGAAAGCTAAGTGTCTTCACACATACCAGAATCTACCCTAGATCTCCCAAATCAGAACATTGAGAGGTGGGCCTCAGATAAACCTTTTAACAAGCTCTCAGATGCACTTTGAGTTTGAAAACCATTGAAGGCCGTGATTGCCTGACATTTGGTGCAAACATTAACAGAGTCCTGAGCCCTTTCCACGGAGATTCTGACTCACTGGATCTAAAGCAGGACCCAGGGACCCGTTTAACTAACCACACAGGTGAATTGTATCATCAACCAAGTATGGGAAACACTAGCATAAGGAATGCAATTTAATCTTACCAGGTACCAAGCAGGGGCTTGTCACATGAATGTCAATGACTTACATAAGCAGTTCTTACTAAGAGAACAAGGCGTCCTTTTGAAGAGCAGCAAACAGTAAGAAAGTCACAATTAACATTTAAGACAGCTGCCTTCCCTCATTTCCCCATAATTTTAACTAAGTCCAGCCCTGCATTTGAATTTATTTTATTTATTTATTTTTAATAGAGATGGGGTTTTGTCATGTTGCTCAGGCTGGTCTTGAACTCCTGGGCTCAAGGGATCTGCCCACCTCAGCCTCCCAAAGTGCTAGGATGACAGGTATGAGCCACTGTACCCAGTCTGAATTTATTTTTGATAGCACAGGAAAGCTGCTTTGCAGAGTTTAAGTGCTGGGAAGTTCCTGGGTAAAGATGCCCTGTAAACCCTCTAACTGTCACATGGACATTAATAGAAATTAATTTGACATTGTTGATGAGTTTTCTGCAGGGGAGAAAAATTAGCAGGATTTGTTTTTTAAGAAACCTATACAAACCACAGTGCTTCCATTATTCATGTTAAAATAATAAAGAAACCTAAATAAGAAAACCATGAAAAGAGCCACTTTGGCCTGTACAAAGTGATTTTTATCTGCCACAGTCGCTTTTTAACTGCAAAGGTATCTCACGGAACAAGTAGAAGAAATCAGTTGCAAATGAAAGGAACAGAGTTTTCCCCTCTTCCTCCAACCCTTTCTTTCTTCTCTGGAGGCCAGTGCTCATCACCTGAACTTCCAGTGTCACGCCTTTCCCTAGGCTTATACAAACAGACATACTTGGAAAGAGGGAGGGATGTTTGTTTTTCTTTTACAAAAAAAAAAAAAAAACCTGGGTGTCGTGGCTTCCACCTGTTACACCTGCAATCCCAGCACTTTGGGAGGCTGAGGTGGGAAGATCACTTGAGCCCAGGACTTCAAGAGCAGCCTAGGCAAAATAGTGAGGCCTCATCTCTACAAAAATATCAAAAAAATGAGCTGGGCATGGTGACACGCTCCTGTAGTCCCAACTACTTGGGAACCTGAAGCAGGAATATGGCTTGAGCCCAGGAGGTTGAGGCTGCAGCGAGCCGTGATTACACCACTGCACGCCAGTCAGGAGACAGAGCAAGAACCTGTCTCAAAAAAAAAAAAAAAAAAAAAGAAGAGGGGGGTCATATCATGCTGTACTCTGTGTTTTCCTGTTTACAAATGTAGCACCATCTTATTTTTTAAATTCCCACCCATCATCCCACGCTTTGCCTGTTCTCCGGTGCGTTCAGCCCTTCCTCTGTGGATGAAGACTCCGGTTCTCTCCTGGTTTTTTGTTTTGTGTTGCCAAAAAAAAATTCTTCCCCATGAATCCTTGGATGCTGGCACTTTTCATCCTGCAGGACAGATTCATCAAGGCAGGATTCATAGTGTGGGCAAAGATCTGTGGATATCAAGTTGTCCCAGATGTCGCCAAATCGTTTCCACAATTGGAGCAATCCACGCTCACCAACAATGTGTGATCATGTCCATTTCTCCACATCCTCTCCAGCACTGTATGTTTTCCATTTTTAAAAAATGCTGCCAAACTGATAGGAAAAATAAAACTATCATCAGAATAGATGTGAATGTAGCCAGGTGTGGTGGTGCGCACCTGTTATCCCAGCTATTTGGAGGCTGAGGCAGGAGAATCATTTTAACCCGGGAGGCGGAGGTTGCAGTGAGCCGAGATGGCACCACTACACTCCAGCGTGGGTGACAGAGCAAGACTCAGTCTCAAAAAACAAAAATGATAAAAAGAGGCTCCATTTGGCACATGACACCTGAAACCTCTCTTTTCTATGGGCTGGTATTCCTAGAAGTCCCACAAGGTAAATCAGCTCACTGCTTTCTCTCACAACTGTGATAGAATTGCTCTCAGGAAAGGCTCCCGGGAGACCCCTGCAGTGCTCTTCCTTCTCCATTTCCACTCCTGAGATCTGTCCCACCATCATCTCTGTAAGGAAATGCTAAATCACTTCCTCTTCCGAAAAGAAACTCGGAGGCATGACATTGTGTCCTACAGCAGGGGAAGCAAATCAGTGCCAATGTGAGGCCACCTATCTGGGACTTGGGTTCCCCAAGCTTCAGCCCAGTTCTGCTGTCGACCCCCTGTGTGACCTTGATTGAGACGCCCTCCCTCTCTGACTCGTTTTGTGAAATAATTGGGTGAGTCCAGATCAGAGTTTCTGAAGAAGAGTCAGGCAGCCCACCGGGTGTATCAGAACAGCCAGGGAATTGGTGAGACCTGCAGAGGTCCACTTCTGAGGCTACCAACCCGCCAAGTCCCAGGAATGGCCCAGGAATCTACTTTTCACATGCCCTCCCCCTGGGGTCTATGAGCACAGGGCTCCAGGGGACACATGATTCAATGCCTCCTCCCAGTTCTAAGATTCCACGGACATTCACACACTCCCACTCAACCAGAGTGCGACTCACATCTTGGGACGGGACCATCTGCTTCAATCTGTCCATTTTCTTGATGCCAAAGCTGCAGAGACGTCTGCACTTAGTTAGCCCGCTAGCTTTCCAGCTGGTTTTGTTGTCATGGCGTGATGATGGCATAAACAAGAGAGTGACTTTAACGAAGGCAAGCGTTAGAATGTCTTGGGATTGGGGAGATAGGTACAGCTAAACCTCTGGTGGCCACTCCCTCCTGCCCCCTAATGCTGCAATTTTTTCATTGAAGTCCTTCACGGTGAGATTTTGCATTCCTGGAATAAACATCCATCCTAGTTGGTATATTTTTGTGCTTAGCTACCGTGATGACCGATGACAAAGATGGGCACCACTCCCCACCATCTTGAACCTCCAGAGAGGTTTTACAGAAAGTATAAGTGACTAAAAATAGTCTCACATGGGATGCAAAGCCTCGTCAAATAAAAAGGGAATAAAAATGAGATGAGAAAGGTTTACACAGATAAACAGGTCAAAACGGGAAAACAGTTCCACCTCTGGCTGGATTTTGTATAAAAGTCTTGACCCTCACCATCCATTTGTGCTTTGTCCCACATGAAAATGATGAAAAGACCCTCACCACATAATTGAGAGCAGAGACCAGAGGCATTTGAGCAGCCCTGATTTAAATCCTGCCTCCATCACTGAGAAGCTGTGTGATGTCAGAGAAGTCACTTCACTTCTCTGAACCTCTGTTTGTTCATCTGTAAAATGGGGATGAAAATAGCATTGACCTAACAAGACCACTGTGAGGGCTAAATGAGCAAATGTATACAGGGTTCTTGGCATAATTTTGGACACACGGTGAGTGTTCAGTAATTGTTCACCATCACTGTGGTTCATCTTGGGTCTTACCTATCTCATCTTCTCTTGGGAACTTAGGAAGTGAATAGTCCAGGCATATTCACTGAGTAGTGGCCCAAGATGAGTAAAAACATAGCACTACTGTCAGCAAAGCATGGCATGGGCTTTTGCATCTAATTTTTTGGCCTCATTTCATGCAAACGAAGTGAATTCACTTTACATTGACCAATGCTTCCTGATTTCTCTTTCAGTTAATCAAGACAGTTTTGAACATGCTTTAGAAGGTGAGTTCCAGAATGAAAAAAAAAAAAGTTCAATAAATCAAACTAATAGCACAAATCAAGGGCAGGTCTTTGAATATGTAGATGCTTTAAAAAATAAATAAATTCTGCCTTCACACTGCCATAGATAGTTTTAAAATAATATTGTAAGGGAAAAAAGTATGGGATTTGCAAGGGAAGACCCTAACTATAACCCGAAAGGGATTTGACAGCAAATCTATACACAGTAACAGCCACAAGATAAGGAAAGCTTGGAGCCCATAAGCCTGAGAAAGGCATAACCCCTTTGTGAAACTTGTCATGATGCCATTCTAGAAGGAGAACTAAATCTAGTGACGTCTCACCTTCCATGCTGAGAGTCCTCCTGGTTTCCAGAGGGAGGAGTTCGCCCCGGAAGCGTTCGATGGTCCCTTTCCCGAGTCTTTTTCTCCCCAACTTACCCACCCCTTCTCCCCTCTCTCCTTACTTCAGCTCTGCTTTTATTAGAAATTCCCAAGTGAGGCTTATTCATGAGGAGCAGATGTTAAAATCTATCCGGGATTTTATTTTGGTTTTGTTTTCATTTTGTGGTTCCTTCCCTTCCCAACCCCTCCCATGTGTACAATGTCCAGCGTTCTATGTCACCACTACCGAATTTTGTACAAAACCACTCACTTGGGCTGTGACGTAAGATAGATACTGTAAATATTACTGTATATATATGTAAATATAAATACAGTATATTATAGTGTATATATTTAAATATATATACTGTAATATATTGTTTTATTTTTTTTCAATGTTTTACACAATCAAGAAGTTTTTATTATTCCTGGAGCCATCTATAGCTTTCTGACAATAATGAGTTCACTTAGAATCTGGAGCTATGTAAATTACATTTCACTAGTGGCTGTTCCTTGTAACAGACAACACTTGAATCCAAGCAGGTGGAACCAAGGCTCACATATAAGTGAAGGAGCGTGAATTAGCCACTCCACTTGGCAAATAGAAGGCACTCTGTGTTATCCTCCATTCAGAGTATCCTTTTTCTGCCTTTTGCCAACCAATGAACCATGAGAACGTCTCAAAGGGCTGGGATTGCTCGAAGCTTATGAGAGCCATTGTAACATTTTGTACTCATACATTTATTGTGGGTATTAGGATTGATTTTTCAGACCCCATAAAGTGGTGGTTAATGGATTATAGATTGGTGTACAGCTAAGCTCTATTAGATGTGACCACGGAGAACGGCAGAGGAAACCTGGAGGCCAGGTTTCTAGAAGGGATGTGGGATCCCCCTTCAAGCAATAGCTGTTATGGTTCTTGCAATTGCCACAAACAATGGGAGGTTGACAGAGCAGCCCAGGAATATGCAGGGGGAGCCTCTGGGAATCTAAACCAGGCCTTCACCATTGGGGTGTCACTGGGGTGTACAGGACAGAGAGCTGTCCCCAGTGCTCAGAGCCCACTCCTGGACTGTAGAGTGTGACTCAAACGGTCTAGGAGGAGCCTGTCAGTCTGGGTGCAACACGCTCCCCACGCCACAGGGGAGCACCAGGTCTGGGAATCCCTTAGAAACCTTGTGGCTGGGGCTGGGCGTGGTGGCTCACGCCTGTAATCCCAGCTCTTTGGGAGGCCAAGGTGGGTGGATCACAAAGTCAGGAATTAAAGACCAGCCTGATCAACATGGTGAAACCCCGTCTCTACTAAATATACAAAAACTAGCCGGGTGTGGTGGCGCGCACCTATAATCCCAGCCACTCGGGAGGCTGAGGCAGGAGAATCACTTGAACCCGGGAGACAGAGGTTGTGGTGAGCCAAGAGTGAGCCATTGCACTCCAGCCTGGGTGACAGAGCGAGACTCCATCTCAAAAAGAAAGAAAGAAAGAAAGAAAGAAACCCTGTGGCTGGCCTCCAGCACCATTCAACTCATGGACACGCACAGAGCCCAGGTTCGCCTACCAGTCTTACATCTTGGGTCCAGACCCATTCCTATTTCTCTTCTCCACTCCATGAAATGTCCAGCAAATCTGCTTTCCCAGTTACTGAATTTGGGATTTTCTCCAAGACTTCCTGTGAATTGGACTTTAACCAGATTTTAACTGTAGCCCCCTCAAAATGAGAATGGTACAACTGAGTTTCAAACAGTGTAGTTCTCTGTGGCGCCTATGGCCAGCCCACCCAAGAATGAGTCTGGGATCCCTTGCAAAGGACCAGCACCATTTCCTTTAGTCTTTGGAGAGCCATCTCCAAAGGGTGGAGAACTGGGCAGGTGGGCACTCACCTGGGAGCCAGGGACCTGGGAAATGAGGACCTCACTGGCTCCTGTGTTCAGTAGCAGAAGCGGCAGCAGAGACGTCGCTGGAAGGGGGGAACATGGCCCTGGCTATCTTCATCCCGGTCCTCATCATCTCCTTACTGCTGGGAGGAGCCTACATTTACATCACAAGGTAGGGAGCTGATGGGGGAGAGGACTGCCCAGCAGCGCTCAGAGGGACTAGGCGGTTCACCTCTGAGTCTCAGGGTCTCCACCTGTAGCTTTGGTAGAGTGGCATTTGTGTAATCAGAGATGGCCAGTCTCCACCCAACTCTGTGGGATAAATATTTACATTGGGCACTTATGAAGCCTCCGAGTAAGTAAGACAAATACTCTTCCTGACCTCGAGGAAGTTATGGTTTAGTGGAGTACATAGACATGACTCCATCACCCAATCACTCACTCACTCATTCACTCATTTATTCAAATATGTATTGACACTCTGCTGTGTATCAGACATTGTCCCAAGTGTTGAAGGTCACAGAAACTTGCATTTGAGGCCGGGCACGGTGGCTCACGCCTGTAATCCCAGCACTTTGGGAGGCCGAGGCAGGTGGATCACGAGATCAGAAGTTCGAGACCAGCCTGATCAACATGGTGAAACCTCGTCTCTACTAAAAATACAGAAAAATTAGCTGGACATGGTGGTGTGCGCCTGTAATCCCAGCTACTCAGGAGGCTAAGGCAGAAGAAACTCTTGAACCTGGGAGGCAGAGGTTGCAGTGAGCTGAGATTATGCCACTGCACTCCAGCCTGGGCGACAGAGCGAGACTCCATAAGACAAAACAAAACAAAACAAAACAAAACAAACTTGCAAGTGATGCAGAGGAAGATATTAAACCATGCCCCAGGATAGTCACTCATTCTTTCACATTCACGGTTGTTGAGCACCTACTAGGTGTCAGGCAGTTTTCTGGTTCTAGAAACATCATTTGTGAAAAAAAAATATATAGAAGGAAATATATGGGGTCCAGGTTCTAATAAGGAAAGACAGACAATAAGCAAAGTATATAAGAAAATATGTAGTATGTTACAAGCCGATGAGTGCAGTAAGAGAAGGCTGGGAGGAGGAAAAGAATTCTGAAATAAAAGTGGTAGTTTGGCAGGGCGCAGTGGCTCACACCTGTAATCCCAGCACTTTGGGAGGCCCAGGTGAGCAGATCACAAGGTCAGGAGTTCAAGACCAGCCTGATCAACATGGTGAAACCCCGTCTCTACTAAAAAGATACAAAAATTACCCAGGAATGATGGTGCATGCCTATAGTCCCAGCTACTTAGGAGGCTGAGGCAGGAGAATCGCTTGAACCCGGGAGGTGGAGGTTAAGGTGAGCTGAGATTGTGCCATTGGACTCCAGCCTGGGCAACAGAGTGAGACTCTGTCTCGATAAAAATAAATAAATAAAATAAAAATTTAAAAAATTAGCAGCCCGGCACGGTGGTTCATGCATGTAATCCCAGCACTTTGGGAGTTCAAGGCAGGTGGATCATGAGGTCAGGAGATTGAGATCATCCTGGCCAACATGGTGAGATCCCGTCTCTACCAAAAATACAAAACTTCACTGGGCATGTTGGCACGTGCCTGTAATCCCAGCTACTCGGGAGGCTGAGGCAGGAGAATCACTTGAACCTGGGAGGTGGAGGTTGCAGTGAGCCAAGATTGCGCCACTGTACTCCAGCCTGGCGACAGAGTGAGACTCCGTCTCAAAAAAAAAAAAAAAAAAAATTAGCCAAGCGTGGTGGCACACCAGGTAAGAGGATCACTTGAGCCCAGGAGGCAGAGGTGGCCGTGAGCCGAGATGGCACCACGGCACTCCAACCTGAGTGACAGAGCAAGTCCCTGTCTCAAAATAAATAAGTAAATAGGTGGTCAAGGAAGTCTGATCTAAGGCAATATGGCATACAGTAGGTGCTCAATAAATGCTCGTTATTGTTCTTTTTTGCCCTTTGCATTCAAAAGGGACTTGAATGACCTTCCAGGAGAAAACAAATTAAGCTCCGCCCCCTCTTTAGTAAGGGGAAATCACAAGGCTTTAATTCTCGCTGCCTGGGTTGCAAGTTGAGAGCAATTACGATTTCTGCTTTCACCTCACTAGGATTCTCGCCTGCAAAAGGCTGTTTGCACACATCCTCGTTGTCATTCACAGAGGTGCTGCTGCTCAGGAAGTGGCACCAACTGTTCCCGTTCGATATTGTAACGTGTCTCCTAGCTGAGGAGAAGTAACTTCTCTCTCCTTTCTCTCCTCCAGATGTCGCTACTATTCCAACCTCCGCCTGCCTCTGATGTACTCCCACCCCTACAGCCAGATCACCGTGGAAACCGAGTTTGACAACCCCATTTATGAGACAGGGGTGAGTTGGTCTCTCTCATCTCTTCCCAGTTCCCTCCTCTTGGCTCTGAATTCGCCAACAATAAGACAAGACATTTCATTTTCTATTGCTCACAAGAGGCACAGCCAGTGGTCCTGTCTCATTCCCACGAAGACCCCTAAAGAGGTCACTGCTGGGAGAACTTACAAGTGATTGGTGCTGAGGATGAACCCGGGAGGCTGATTACTGTCAGCAGAACACCCGCAGAAAATAAAGGCTGCACCCAAGATGCACAGAAAGCAGACCACCGGTGGCCTGGTGGCAACGTGCAGCATTCCCATACATCCCACTGGGCTCCCCCCTTTATTCAATGACAGTATGAAACATCCTCATGCTAGGAACATAGTCATGAGCCCAAACAGACACAAATTCCACCATTAATGAGTTTACGGTCTTGTGAATGATTATTATCAATAATACACGCCATGTGCTGGCACTTTAAATGCATAATCTCCTTGAATCCTTGCAGCTGTCTGCAGTAGGCTCCACAGTTATCTCTAATTGATTGATGAAGACATTGAGGTCCGGAGAGAGAAAAGAATAATTTGGCCAAGGTGGCACACAGCCAGGTTGCACAGCCTGAAGCGAGGATGCAAATTCAACCTGACACTCTTAATCATGATGCTATCCTGCCTCCCTTGAACCTCAGACAATCCAGTGTGCCCATGAATATTTTGATTACAACAAATAATACTTTTTAAGGAGTATGAAAAAATTGAACAGGGTGCTAGGAGAATGTATAACAGGGATATTTAAGGGGGCTTGAAGAAGCCATCATTGAGAAAACAAGTGTAAAGCTGAGACATGGGAAGTGGGTAGAACTTGAATGGTGGGCTGAAGATGATCCCAGACAGAAGGGAGAGCATGTGCAAAGGTCCAGTGCACATACGAGGAAGCAAAAGGCTGGTCGTGACTTTGCAAAACCACCATCCTTCATCCTTCAAATTCACTGGGTAACGATGTACAGCCATCTCCCAAAGTTTGTGAGAATAAGCCTGACTTGTTTCTTGTCCTGCCAACCTTCCTTCACTTCCACGTCCTCTGATCTCCTGTGTTAGTTATCTCTTGATGTGTAACAATGTTACTACAACTTAGGGGCCTAAAACAGCACACATTTGTTATCTCATAGTTTCTATAAGTCAGGAATCCAGGCACTGCTTAGCTAGACCCTCTGCTTCATGGCTCACAGGCTACAAACAAGGTAGCAACTGGGCTGCAGTCTCATCTGAGGCTCAACTGGGGAAGGATCCACATCTGAACTCATGTGGTTGTTGACAGCATTCAGTTCCTTGCAGGTTGTTAGAATGAGGGCCTCAATTTCTTGCAGGCTGTTATCTAGGGGCCACCCTCAGTTTTTTCCCTGCAGGTCTCTCCATAGAGCAGCTCATGACATGGCAGTTGGCTTCTTCAAAGCCAGCAAAAGAGAGTCATCTTGCAAGATACAAGTCACAATCCTGTGTCACGTAAACATGGAAGTGACATCCTAGCACCTTTGCATTCTGGTTAGAATCCAGTCACAGGCTCTACCCACCCTTAAAAGGAGGGGACCACACAAGGGCATGAGCTCCAGGAGGTGGGAATCATGGGGACCACCTTGGAGCCTGCCCACCAAACTCCCATCTATCATGCAGCATAGATGTGATTGTATATCTGGGTTGGACAAACAGGAGCTGGAGACTTCCATTAAAGCCTGTGATGGTGACAACTTACAGGGCTGACCCTGTGACTTCTTCTATCTCCTTGCTTCTTGTCCCTGGGGCTTGGAATACATTACTCACACTCCATAAATATTGAAGAAATAAAGCTACCCACTGCTGTAGTCACTTCAGATGGCAATGTTAGATCAGGGCATATGTTATATAGAATGTATGTTATACATACATTCTATGTAGTTTTCTTTGAAATAATGAGAAAAAGTCAGACTGATATAAAGGAGAATTTTAGAGACTAGACATTATGAATACTTATTAGTAAAGTATATCAGTGACCTAGAGCTATAGTAATGCTGAGTAACAAACATCTCCAAACTCAATGGCTTAATGCAACAAGCATTCATTTGCTCATCAGTCTGCAGGGCAGTGTTTTAGGCTCATTTCAGCTGGGTGATAATCCTGGCATTGGCTGGTTAGTGGCTGGCTGACTCAGCTCTGCTCATTTTCCTGCAGAGACTAAAGGCTAGCAGGGCATGCCCTGCTAATGGTGATGACAGATGGGCAGTTTGCAAGCAGAAACACACAAGCATGTTTCAAGCAGCTGTTGTATGCCATTTCCTTATAATCCATTGGCCAAATCAAGTCAGGGTCAGAGTGGGAGGGCACTGCAAAGCCATAACCAAGACCATGGACATAGGGAGGTGCAAAGAACTGCATCTCCCTATGTATGTCACTCTACCATGCAAAGGTTTGACAAATCTCTGCTTCTCTCTCTTGCAGGAAACCAGAGAGTATGAGGTTTCTATCTAAAGAGAGCTACAGTTGAGAAGGGGACTTGCAGATGTGAACTCAACCACAATCTCCTCGAGACATTCATCCAGAGACCATGTGGCATTTGATTGAAACCCCAGAGTGTCGACAGTCTTTTCTTTAGACTCTTTATTGAAGGTTTACTGTTTTCTTCCCTGTATTTATTATATTTAAAAGTGAAATAGGTGTGGGTTTGGATGTTTTGCGGCCTCAGCCAAATTCGTGTTACAGCCTCCATTCTGAAGGCAGGAGGAAGACTTGCAAAATGGCAAACAGCAGCAGCAAAAACACAAAACAACAGATGGAGTTTCTCCCATCAGCAATGCCATGCTAAGGCTGCATCGAACTGCATGCGTCTTTGGGATCCATGCCCATGGTGTTTTCAGTACAAATCTAAGTCCCAAGATTAGGTTGGAAAGGGTATTTCTTGTTGGCTTAGCTTGGGTTGGAATTTAGCATGGGTACTTAAACCCAGTTGGGAAGCTGTGCTCCAAAACAGATTCTGTGTCCTCTCTTCCCATTTAACCAGCTTCTGAAGGGTTTTCCAGAGTCCCTCCCTCTCAAGGTTCTTCTGAAGGCAGGAGGGTATTATGTAAACATTGTCTTACCACTCTGGCCTTGCTGGATAATGACAAAATAAGAAAATGTTTTCATTCTAAAAAGGTGATAAATGACCAAAGGGAATTTTTCAGAGAAAATGAGAGATTTGAGAGTTTCAGTGAAGAACTGGAGGAGGGGAATCATTGGGTAAGGGAACTGGTGGGTTAATAAAATGTTCTTTTCTTTGACACTCTTTCAACGATGAAAGAGCACGTAATTTATGCTACAAGTGCCAGAATCGATCTCGATGTTCAGCAAGCCACTCTCAAGCTGTGGTAATAAACACACAGGCTTGGGAGGCACTGGCAGCCCCACTCACACAGTGACAAGGGTTTGTGATGGGAAAAAGGAGGTGCCATGTTTGGAAATCCAGGGGTGAGCGAGCTCTGTTTTCTCCTGGGGTTCTGGAATATCTCAGCCCTCAAAATAGAGGAGACTCAAGTGCACTGTTTCTCTAAAAGGTGTCATCTTCAGAATATACTTGCTGTCAAGTATTTCAGGGGGTGGGAGGATCCTAGGAAAAGAAACTACTTTTCTATTCTCTGAAGCTCTGTCTGGATGTTGGAGGGTGGTGTGAATGCTGGCTGAGGAGGTGCAGAGAACAGGGGCAGGGGGATTTAAATCACAGCAAACCGTCCAGTGGAATCCTGCATCATCTGACCAGAACATCAATGAAGACAGAGAGAGGAATTTCATCCAGAAGGGATTCCATAGCTCTACATCTAATCACACAGCATTCCTCCTATTTTATCAGGGTCTGTTTTCCCCAACCCAGTGAAACTGATGAGTGTGTGACTCTTCGGAAGATTCTTTTCTAAATACAGGTATAAAGAGAAGGTGGAGGGTACAGGTGCATGAAAGAAATACTGTGTGTGAAGCAGATTCACCTCCCTGGGACCGGTGACATGGTGGTGACAGCCAGTGGCTTGGAGAGGCACACAGGCTCAGTGGCATGTGGAGTCCTCTTTGGTGCCCTCCCATTCTCACTGGAAGTGATTCAAGTCTGGTTTTCAAACAAGAAAAGACCTTTCTGGCTGTAGGGAGAATGGTGAGGAGTCTCTGTTTTGGTGGTTACATCGGAAATATCTTAAGTAAGATAGGGGAAGTTGGTTTTATGCACACACACATACCCTCCTTGCTGGCAGGAACTAAGACCTCAATCTTGGGGGTTTTCTTCCAGAATATTTTCCTTCTGCCAGAAAATAATCTTGAGTTTATACTCCTAAAGGCATGCATTTGTGGTCCATGGCAAGAAATTACTAAGGACTGCTTTCCAGGACCAAAAGCCCACCCCCATTTAATGCAAGAACCAGAGAAGTGTTCCAGGCCATTAGAGAACAATGTCATGTTTAGAGAAAGATAACAACACAAATAGTGTCACCTTTCCGTAAAAGGCAGAGCCCAATATGTTTTATTTGATGCTTACTCTAACCCTAACCCTGGGTCACCTGGAATGAAGAACTCTAATAATAATATTCAATTTTAGAACATATTATGGTTGTGTAAAAACTAAACATTTGCCTTTTATAAAAACTGACAGAATATATATCTTTATTCTAACCCTGCTCCCTAAAACTAGTCAGGCCACATCCTAGGTATTCTTACTGGCTATTGGAGAGATAGAAAAGGCATTGGGGTTTTTTTTTTTTTTTTTTTTTTTCCAGGAGAACAGTGTCTCCATTCTGTCTTCATAGTGCCGCACCTGTAACCATGTTTTAAAAGTTTGTTTTAGCCTAGAGATGGATCATACAAGTTCAGCGATGTACAGTGATTGAAAAGACAGGTTGGTGTCTATTTTTCTTTTTAAAATATCTGAATGTGTATTTGTAACATGCAAAGATAAAAAAAATAATAGTGCCAAAAATGTGCAAGGCATCTCATTACGGTTCATATATGTCTGTTTTTATAAGATCAATATGAAAACCCATTGGGATTAAATATTTTTGAATAGGATACACTCTTGAGAAACTCAAGAATGGACTGAGCCTTCCTACAAGCCACTCTTTGTTTTTAAAACAGTGGGGAAATACGTTTACAAAGATTGTGAGCTTCAGAGAATGCATGTGATGGCGTGTATTACATGCTAATTCATATAAGCTGTATCTGTCAGCTACCACCCTGTGCTTTAAAAATGCACACACTCGATCCTCTTTAGCTTGGAGCTCAGCTTTTTGCTTTTTTTTGTAGAACTATTTAGCTAACATAAGTATTCTGATCGCCACCTGATGGCCATTCTTACCTAGTTTCATAGATGTGCTTTAACTATGATCTTTTGAAGCTCGCCCCTTGGAGAGCCTACAGAACCTCAGGCTGATAGCTTCGAAAACTGCCAAACAGCCCAGAAGGAAGCAAAGTGTTTGCATAATCAGGAGGGTTGTATAAGAAGTAGTGATTTGGCAAATATGTGGGTAGCTTTAGGCTGAGACAAGACCCTCAGGCAAAAATGCCCTTAGAGTAAATCAGAAGAGTATGACCCTCCTATGTCCTTGACTAGGCATGATGGGTCATTCGAGGTCAGACATTGTTAGAGTTGTTCAGCAACCCCAAAGGTAGGCTTTTTCCTGGGAAATTTTCATTTCCATTTTATCGCCAAACAGAATAAAAAGCGAAACAAACTTTCTAAGCTAGAATAATGAAATTAAGTCATTTTCCATTTTGTATATATTGATGCTAATAAAACAGATGAAAAAGAGTCCAGTGTTTGGGATTTTTGTTACAGACACTTCAGGATGGCACCAAGTGGAATATTTCCAGTTTCGGGGATTGGATTGGGGTAACACCTACTGATACTTTGAACGCTAAGACAGGACTTCCCACTCTGGAATGGTTCTGGGACCTTCAAGGGATGTTTGGGACAAGGTGGGTTTGAGGGCACTGCCATCATCAGATGTTCCACCATCCTCCCTGTCTTCACTCAGCCTGCCGTAAGAAAACACCACAGACTAGATGGATTAAACAACAGAAACGTATTTCTCAAAGTCCTAGAGGCTGAGAAGTCCAAGATCAGGGTACAAGCCAATTCACTTCCTGGTGAGAGCTCTCTTCCTAGCTTACAGACGACCTTTTTGCTGTGTCTTCACACAGTAGAGGGAAAGGAAAAGGCAGGAAGGAGGGGAGGAGAGGGAGAGAAAAAGGCCACAGTCTTATCAAATGAGGTCCAACCCTTATGACCTTATTTAGCCTTAATTACCTGCTAATGGCTTTATCTCCAACTACAGTCACATTGAGGGTTAGAGCTTCAACATATGAATTTTGGAGAGACACAGCTGTCCATAGCATTGCCCCCCTGGCACCCCCAAAATGTATGTCTTTCTTGCATGCAAAATACATTACCACCACTCCCACAGCCGCCAAAGTCTTAACTTATAACACCATCAACTCACCTAAAGTCTCATTTAAATATCATTTAAATCAGGTATGAATGAGACTCAAGGTATGATTTATCCTGAGGCAAACTGCTCTCTATCTGTAAATCTATGAACCCACACAAGACTTGTGCTTCCAAAACACAGTGGTGGGACAGGGATAGGATAGACATTGCTATATCGAAAGGGAGAAATAAGGAGGAAAGGGGTGTCAGGTTTCAAGCAAGTGCAAAACCTAGCAAGGCAAATTCCATTAGATCCCAGACTTGAGAATAAGCTCTTTGGTTTGATGCTCTGCCCTGAAGGCCCACTGGGGTGGCAGTGTCACCTCCTTGGCTCCCTCAAGCTGCCCTGTCCACACAGCTTTCTTCAGAGGGCAGCCTGCCCATGAGGCACTGGATGGCTGAAACCAGAGACACAGCCCTGCCCTTGAAAACAGAGAAGGAAAGAAACACTTTGGTTCAGGACCTATGGTGGCAGTGGCACCCCTGATGATCCCTTAATCACCTTCTGGTTCATTCTTAGCACACATTCACAGCTGAGCTCTGTGGTTTGGTCCTGTAGACCCCTAGAAGGTTGAGCGTTATTTTTCATTCTGTCCTGCTTTCTCCACCTCCTTTAGTTCAAACTGGCAGTGTCTTCACTGGTATAATTCCATTCCTCGATTCTGCCAAGATAGCTGATGAAGTCCATGAGCTCATTATCTCTATTTTTATTTATTTATTTATTTATATTTTTTATAGGGACAGAGTCTCGCTATGTTGCCTAGGCTGGTCTTGAACTCATGGGCTCAAGAGACCCCAAAGTGCTGGGATTACAGGCATGAACCTTGAGACCTCTTCACCACATGGTTGTTCAAACATATCCTCAGTGTTCTCTTCAGAACAAGCTTTCTCATTTTTTGCTATATGGATAGACTGAGATTTTTCCCAGATCTTCAAGTTCTGCTTCTTTTTTCTTAATTGTTTTTTCCAACAACCAAAATGAGTGATAGAGGCAGGTGTCTCAGTCAATCAAGGTTTATGGAACGAGCTGGAGGGTGCACCCAGGAAAAACGTGAGTCACAGACACATCTGTGGCTGTGTTTTTCAGAGAGGTTTTCAAAGGTTTAGTAGTTCCACATTTTCCTTAAAAAGGAGGAGGGGGCAATGGGGTAAATAATTACATAGTTATGAGAGACTTCAGTTAGTGCCTGACAAATTTACATTTTACATGAGATAAGATGAATGAAGAAAAACAGAATGGAGGAAGCAGAAATCTCAGGGAGAGGTGAAGGAATGATTAATCTCATCTCGTCTTTGGTCTGTACCTGGGAAAATAAGCTAGTTATCCACATTATCAGTATGGAGTCTTTTGAAAGGGCTGGTTTCTGTTTGGCCCTTAGGAAGACTGATGGTGATTACTGAGGGCGAGGGGATAATGAGGTAATTATCATTATCCAATGAGTCATTGGATAATGACTCCCCAACCCCCAATCCCACCATGGCCAGAAACTCAGCTTCAGTTTCTCTGGGGCCTCCTGGGCCAAGAGGAGTTTCATTCTGTCAGTTGGGAGCTGAGAATTCTATTGTTATTTCTCTTTTTTTTTTTTTTTTATTTTTGGAGACACAATATCCCTTGTCACCCAGGCTGGAGTGCAGTGGCACAATCTAGGCTCACTACAACATCTATCACCCAGGTTCAAGCAATTCTCCTGCCTCAGCCTCCTGAGTAGCTGGGATTACAGGCGCCCACCACCGCACCCAGCTGATGTTTGTATTTTTAGTAGAGATGGGGTTTCACCATGTTGGCCAGGCTGGTCTCAAACTCCTGACATCAGGTGATCCTTCCGCCTCCACCTCCTAAAGTGCTGGGATTACAGGCGTGAGCCACCGAGCCCAGCTCAATGTTTTCATCTCAGTAATATTTGAGATGAAAAAAAAATTTCCACATCAGCAATGTGTGTGGTTTTTTTTTTTTTTTTTTTTTTTAGACAGAGTCTTGCTCTGTCACCCAGGCTGGAGTACAGTGGCAGGATCTCAGCTCACTGCAACCTCCACCTCTGGGTTCAAGCAATTTTCTGCCTCAGCCTCCAGAGTAGCTGGGATTACAAGCAGCCGCAACCATGCCCAGCTAATTTTTGTATTTTTAGTAGAGACAGGGTTTCACCGTCTTGGCCAGGCTGGTCTCAAACTCCTGACCTCGTGATCCACCCATCTTGGCTTCCCAAAGTGTTGGGATTGCAGGCATAAGCCACCACTCTTGGCAGTAATGTGTGTTTTTAAGAGCTTAGATCTTTGCTCAAATAACAAAAAAAATTCAAGTGACAAAATTCTGCTTAGTTTTGCTTTCAAGATTCAATATATCACCTGTAATAGTAACAGGACTAAAAATGTTATCTACGAAGAAATTGTAAGAGGATGAAAATGGGGATATTAGAAAGCGGGGAAAAATGGATGAAAGATCTCAACAAAAGGGAGTGATATTCTTCAGTCTTGATGAGGTTAAATTTTGTCTTTGTCTTCTATAAATGCTTACCCTTAAAATAGGCAAAACAGGCATGTTAAGAAGGAAAGAGGCAGGTGTGGTGGCTCATGCCTATAATCCTAGCACTTTGGGAGGACCAGGTGGGCAGATTAGGAGGTTAGGAGTTTGAGACCAGCCTGGCCAACATGGTGAAACACCATCTCTACTGAAAATACAAAAATTAGCCAGGTGTGGTGGTGGGTGCCTGTAATCCTAGCTACTGGGGAGGCTGAGGCAGGAGAATCGCTTGAACCCAGGAGGCGGAAGTTGCAAGGTTGCAGTGAGCTGAGATCACACCATTGCACTGTAGCCTGGGCAACAAGGTTCCTCTGGAAAAAAAAAAAAGAACAGAAGGAAAGAAATTGATAGTGTACTAATACCAAACACTTTGGAACATGACGTGGTGAAACAGTGGTCATTGGTGAGGTGAGCAAGGAGAAAAGAATTACAATGATTTTAATTATGCTTAAAATTTTTTTGATTAGGTCGGGCATGCTGGCTCACGCCTGTAATCCCAGCACTTTGGGAGGCTGAGGCAGGTGGATCACCTGAGGTCAGGAGTTCAAGACCAGCCTGGCCAACATGATGAAACCCCATCTCTAGTAAAAATAAAAAATTAGCCAGGCATGGTGGCACACACCCAGTCCCAGCTACTCAGGAGACTGAGGTAGGAGAAAGTGCTTGAACCCAGGAGGTCGAGGTTGCAGTGAGCCGAGATTGTGCCACTGCACTCCAGCCTGGGCAACAGAGTGAGACTGTCTCAGAAAAAGAAAAAAAAAATTATTAAACCACTTCTACTCTGGGCAGAGACTGTGTATGCTGGACATTTCTTTTTTTTTTTTTTTTTTTTTTGAGATAGGGTCTCTTTCTGTCACCCAAGCAAGAATACAGTGGAGAAATCTTGGCTCACTGCAAACTCCACCTCCCAAGTTCAAGTGATTCTCCTGCCTCAGCCTCCTGAGTAGCTGGACTCCACCAGCTACCATCTCCAGCTCAGCCAATTTTTGGTTTTGTTGTTGTTTGTTTGTTTTGTAGAGATAGGGTTTTACCATATTGTCCAAGCTAATCTTGAACTCCCCAGTTCAAGTGATCCACATGCCTCAGCCTGCCAAAGTGCTGGGATTACAGGCATAAGCCACTGCACTTGGCCCCACTTCTTTCTCTTATAGCTTTCTGCAGGATAGCGAGTTTTTTAAATGAGGATTTATAGGTAACCTAAGAGTTTTGTAACGTTTCTTGATCTATCCTTTATAAATTGGAAGTCTATTTATTAAAATGACAGACACAGATGTGCAGTGTAAGGTAAGTGTGTGTGGTTTTGTTTTTTTCAAAAGCCTACAGCACTTGTAGGCTTTTGTATTCCCGGGCAGTCTCCCATCCAAGATACTAAGTAGGTTCGACCCTGCTTAGCTTCCAAGATCAGACAAGCTTGGACATATTTAGAGTGGCAAGACCCTGTGGACAAGTATATGTTTTCATGCAATGTTCCTGTATGATAATTCATTCATCATTGCTGCCTCATAGATTGTTTCCTAAATATACAAAAAAAAATAGTTGAGAGTATCAAACAAGGCTTTGATTACAGTTGTGTCCACCACCATCCTTAAGAACAGAGAAAATGCCTTTGGGGCCACTTTCTTCTTCTCTAATATACCCAAGTATCATCAAATGTTTCCTACACATTACATAGGATTTAAAGTCAGCCATCCAAAATATCGTATAACAGCATCTCCAGAAAGTGATGTGAAGAGGGCAAAACTGATGTCTTTTTAGTCGACGTTTTCTCCCAGGCCTGTATCCATTTGACAAACCAATTCTCCCTATGATGCCTAGAAGAAAGGACAGAAGAAAAATGTTGATGGGGATTATAGCAACACAGCCAAAGGAAAACAATTTGGCCAAGCGGTGGCGCCAAAATTGCTCTTCTTAAATCCTTCAAGTTCAATCTGTTCTCCAGCAATTGGGCAGAGGGCCAAGGGGTGAGAAATAGAAAAGACAGTTCCATCTACAGTCGTTCCTCTGGCGTGAAATGCCACAAAATATTCAGCGCACACACATACACAAAGAGTAGAAAAACTAGCTGTGATGTTTTGTGACTGTATTGGTTATGAAATGGAAATCAGCAAAAATATCAAAATCTCTCCCTTGAGGGGGTCAGAATCGTATTTATTCATTCAAAAATTGTTTATTGGACATTGACCTCTGGTTGCAACATAAAAAGCTCAAGAAATCATTGCTTCCACCCAACCCTGAGAACAAGCCAGTTAAGCTTTAAAAAAAAAAAGTTTTTTAAAAAACCCAAAGCCTTCAGAGATCTGAGGACACAAATACACCCCAATTACTTAAATCCCAAAAAGAGATGAGCCCTTCTTGAGAGGCAAGAATTGCCATGACTCTTAATCTCTGGGGACACTGCAAAGAGCTGACTTTTTTCAAATTGTTTGTTTGCTTTGTTTTGAGACAGAGTTTCGCTCTTGTTGCCCAGGCTGGAGTGCAATGGCACGATCTCAGCTCACTGCAACCTCCCCCTTCCCCAGGTTCAAGTGATTCTCCTGGCTCAGCCTCCCAAGTAGCTGGGATTACAGATGCCCACTACCATGCCTGGCTATTTTTTTGTGTTTTTAGTAGAGATGGGGTTTCAATATGTTGACCAGTCTGGTCTCGAACTCCCGACCTCAGGTGATCCATCCACCTCAGCCTCCCAAAGTGCTGGGATCACAGGCATGAGTTACAGTGCCTGGCTTTTTTCAAATATTTAATGGCCACTTAGGAATTCCAAGAAGCCCCAGCCATAAAGGGGGTCAGTGGCTATCCTCCAACTGTATCCCACAGTGCTCCCATTGAACATACTGGCCATGCCTGAAGCTCGGAGCAGGAGAGAAGAGCAGGAGAGATGCCGTCTGTAGCCAGGAAGGCACAATCACCATAGGGCAAATCAGAATCCATGCAATCCTAGGTGGTCTTCAAAGAAGCCAGCCAGGCATGGTGGCTCATGCCTATAATTCCAGCACTTTGGGAGGCCGAGGTGGGTGGATCACCTGAGGTCAGCAGTTCTAGACTAGCTTGATCAGTATGGTGAAACCCCATCTCTACAAAAAATACAAATATTAGCCAGGTATGGTGGCAGGCGCCTGTAATACCAGCTACTTGGGAGGTTGAGAAGGGAGAATCACTTGAACCCGGGAGGTGGAGGTTGCAGTGAGCCGAGATCACACCATTGCACTCCAGCCTGGGCAACAGAAGGAAACTCCATCCCAAAAAAAAAAAAGAAGAAGAAGAAGCCTCCTGCAGAAGGTCTGAAATCCCAGCTGGAGATGTTCCTGTCAGTCTTTTCATTCATTCCACCATCTCTTTCTGTAGTTTAGCTGCAGATGTTTCTGAGATTGGGGAGTTGTTCACCTTGAAGCTCAACCGAGTCATAATATACAGGCTAAGATTATATAAGTAGAGATCACAGATAACTTAGAATCTTATGAATACATTGCTTCCATGTTATTGTCTTCTATAATATCAGTGTCAGTTTTTTTTGTTTGTTTGTTTTTGGTTTTTTTTGAGACAAGGTCTCACTCCATCACCAGGCACCAGGCTGGAGTGCAGTGGCACAACCTCGGCTCACTGCAACCTCCTCTCCCGGGTTCAAGCAATTCTCCTGCCTCAGCCTCCCGAGTAGCTGGGACTACGAGCACGTGCCACCATGCCCAGCTAATTTTTTTGTATTTTTAGTAGAGATGCACCATGTTTGCCAGGATGGTCTTGATCTCTTAACCTCAGGATCCGCCCGCCTCGGCCTCCCAAAGGGTTGGGATTACAGGCATGAGCCACCGCGCCCGGCCCAGTGTCACATTTTTATTTGATTAACCAATATGTCATTTTGCATGATCTCTAGACATATTTGAAACCTCAAAGGCCTTTTCTGTTTGCCACGAACTGTATTAGCCATTGTTATAAGATCATTGAGAAAGTAGCTAGAAATTTTTTTTGTTTTGAGATGGAGTTTCACTTTTGTTGCCCAGGCTGGAATGTAATGGCATGATCTTGACTTACGGCAACCTCCGCCTCACAGATTCAAGCAATTCTCCTGCCTCCGTGCTTATCAGGGAAGCATTCTGGGTGCAGTTCGGGCCGCCCCTTTCCAATAGGGCTCCAATTTTTTCTTACTAGAAAACTGAGGGCTGCTGATCGGGTGTGGTGGCAGGCACCTGTAGTTCCAGCTACTCAGGAGGCTGAGGCAGGAAGATCGCTTGAGCCCAGGAGGTTGAGGCTGCTTTGAGCTATGGCTGAACCACTGCATGCCAGTCTGGGGAACAGAGTGAGACACTGTCTCAAAAAAATTGAAAAAGGGCCGGTGCGGTGGCTCATGCCTGTAATCCCAGCACTTTGGGAGGCTGAGGCAGGAAGACCACCTGAAGTCAGGAATTTGAGAGCAGCATGGCCAGTTAGGTGAAACCCCATTTCTACTATAAATACAAAAGATAGCCAGGCATGGTCACCTGTAGTCCCAGCTACTCAGGAGGCTGCAGAAGGAGAATTACTTGAACCCAGGAGGTAGAGGTTGCAGTGAGCAGAGATCATGCCATTGTTCTCCAGCCTGGGCAACAGAGCAAGTCTCCATCTCAAAAAAAAAAAAAAAAAGCGGGGGGGGAGGCGGGTAGAGATCCAAGATGGCCGCATAGCAGCAGCTCAGGATTGTAGCTCCCAGTGAAAGCGCAGAGAGGGAGTGGACGCTGCAATTGCAGACAAATTTTTGATGCCCACAGACTGGGAGATTCCCGGCAAAGGAGCCACACGGGTCGCCAGCACGACTCTTTTGGCCGGCGCCACGCTTCTCGGTACGGAGTGTACGGGACTGGATGCCCTTTTAGTCAGCCTCGGCTGGTCCCATTCCCACAAGGAAAACAGCAATTGGAAGCGCTGAGGACTGAGAACAAGCACAGCTGAATCCGGGAAGGCCCAGCTCTGTGGGGAAGGGGCGCCCCCGAAGGAAAACTAAGAAAAAACTTCATCACCAACAGGCCGGAGGTCCACTCAGAGACCCAATCTGAAAGTCGGCAATTACAAAGATGACAGGTGGATAAATCCACAAAAATGGGAAGAAACCAGTGCAAAAAGGCTGAGAACACCCGAAATCAGAATGCCTCACCTCCTACCGGGGATCGCAGCTCCTCATCAGCAAGAGAACAAGGCTTGACGGAGGATGAGTGTGATGAACTCACAGTATCAGACTTCAGAAGGGTGATAATAAGAAACTTCTGTGAGCTAAAAGAATATGTTCTAACCCAATGCAAAGAAACTAAGAACCTTGAAAGAAGATTTAACGAAATGTTAACGAGAATGGACAACTTAGAGAAGAATATAAGTGAATTGATGGAGCTGAAAAACA
>CAUYQU010014378.1:0-12721 GCA_963574635.1 Cheracebus regulus | reverse complement strand
CAAATCCACAAAACATACATTTTTTCTCAGTATCACATTATACCTATTTTAAAAGTGACCACATAACTGGAAGTAAATCACTCCCCAGCAATTGCATAGCATTTCACAGGTTTAAATAAAATATTGGTTGGCTGCTTATTTGTTAGTTTCATCCCCTCTTCCTTCCTGTCTCCATTGTTAAACACAATTATTGGCATAAAAGAGGTTTTTAATATGCATTTTTAGACTGTATTCTAGCCTGGGCAATAAAACAAGAATCCGATTGTCTCTCGCTCTTTCTCTTCCTCTTTCTATCTTGCATTCTTTTTTTCTTTCTTTTGCTGTTTCTTTCTTTCTCCTTTTCTCTCTTTTTCTAAAATATCTTCCTCTTTCTCTTTCATTTTTTTCTTTCTTTTGCTGTTTCTTTCTTTCTCCTTTTCTCTCTTTTTCTAAAATCTCTTCCTCTTTCTTTCTCTTTCATTCTTTTTATTCTAAAAAAAAAAAAGACTAAGACCAATATATATCTGTACTCTGATCTGCCTGTTCCACTTTTTCAAAATCATCATATCAAACTTTACATCTTAGGCTACCAGCTTCAATAGCCATTTTGTGCTCTTCCCAGAGGACACTTCTTGTGGGCTCATCATAGGCCAGACCCTGACTCAATTATTTGGTTGCACTGACTACATTTCACTACTCACACTTTCCCTTGTTCCCCTTCTTCAAGATCCGAGCAGACATTTTCTTTCATTTTGTTTGAAAATACCGGTGCCCAAGGCCTGCCAGTGGCCAAGGCTGGCTTCAGCATTTCTCTCCAAACTCTAGTGTCCCAATCTGGCAAATAGAACTTTGCCTGTCCTCCAAACCCAAAGTTTTCCAAAAGGGCATATGAGGTCATTGCACCATTGTCTATAGCTTTTAAGCCACCTTGTGGCTTCAGTGAAAAGGATACTAGATTTACTTTCAGAGGTGTTTTTATCCAGGTTTTGAATTTAACCATCATAACAAATGAGTATTATTATAACATCCTAACATTTATTGCTTGCCTAAATGTGATTATTTTTCTTCTAAGCATATTATAGACATTCCTCACCAAGATTCTATAATGCAAAATTATTTTCCCTATTTAACAGACAAGGCTTAGAGAACTCTAAAACACAAACCACCTGTGATGAAAACAAAAATCCTCCTCTTACTTTCTAGAGGAGCAGTTCTCAAAGTGTTGTCTGAGGAGCCTGGGTAAAAACTATTTTCATAGTAATAACAAAATTTTATTTTCCACTTTTATTCTAATTCCCTTAGTAAAGTGCAAGTATAAGAGATTGTATTTAGAAGCAGATATTAAAATCCAGTTATTTTTAGTTATCCACATATTGTGTAAAAGAGTGTTACTCTTCTATTTATTTTTGAAAAATGTGGTTAGTTTACTACATAAACATGTTATTTATGTTAATATGTAATGGATTTATTGTTGCAATTTTAAATTACATTGTACACTTATACACTGTTGGTGGGACTATAATTAGTACAGGCATTTTGGAAAACAGTATGGCAGTTCATCAAAAAACTAAAAACAGAACAACTATAGGACCCAACAATCTCACTACTGGATATATCTTCAAAGGAAAGGATATCAGTGTATTGAAGAGATATCTGTACTTTCATGTTTATCACAGTACAGTTCACAATGGCCACAATATGGAATCAACCTAAGCGTCCATCAACAGATGAATGGACAAAGAAAATGTGGTGTATATACACAATGGCACAGTATTTAGACATGAAAAGAATGAAATTTTATCATTTATGGCAACATAGGTAAGCTGAAAGGACATTATGTTAAGGGAAATAAGCTAGGCACAGAAAGATAAATACTGGATGTTCTCACTCATATGTGAACGTTAAAAAAGATTATCTCATAGAAGTAAAGGGTAGAATAGTGGTTACTAGAGGCTAGGAATGGGAGAATAGCCAGAGGTTGGCAACAAATCCAAAGTATAGCTTGATAAGAGGGGTAAGTTCTAGTGTTCTACAGCATTAGGGTGTAGCTATTAACCATCCCCACCTTCCCAACAGCCCCCCACTATACTTCTTAGCCTCTGGTAACCATCCTTTTACTCTCTATGTCAATGAGTTCCATTGTTTTGATTTTTAGATCCCACAACTAAGTGAGAACATGTAACGTTTGTCTTTCTGTGTCTTTCATGTAATGTTTTATTTTCTGGTTATCTTATGGTTTTTCTTCTTTCTTTCCATCCTATCTTACTCTGGTAAAGATGATAGTCTCTGGTAGTATAAATTAGTGTCTTGCTTTTTATTTTTTGTGTATCCATTATATGTTTTCTTGATTTGAGGTTCCCAGGAGGCTTGCAAATACTACCTTATAATCCAGTATTTCAACCTGATAACAACTTAACACTATTTGCATAAACAAGCAAAAAGAAAACTAACAAAAACTCTATGCCTTAACTTCATCCCCTGGCATTTTAACTTTTTATTGTTTCTATTTATATCCTATTGTACTGTGTCTTGAAACCTTGTAGTTATTATTTTTGATTGGCTCATAGTTAAGTCTTTCTACTTAGGATAAGAGTTTATAGACAGTGTTATAATAATATTTGTTTTTCTGTGTCTTTACTATTACCAGTGAGTTTTGTGCCTTCAGGTTATTATTTTATTGCTCATAAATGTCTTTTTCTTTCTCATTGAAGTATTTTCTGTAGTATTTCTTATAGGACAGGTCTGATACTCATGGAATCCCTCATATTTTGTTTGTCTGGGAAAGTCTTTATTTCTCCTTCATGTTTGCAGGATATTTTCACTGGATATACTATTCTAGGGTAAAAGTTTTTTCCTTCAGCACTTTAAATGTCTGCCACTCTCTCCTGGCCTGTGTGGTTTCCACTGAAAAATCTGCTGCCAGGTATATTGGAGTTCCATTGTATGGTATCTGTTTCTTTTTCTTTGTTGCTTTTAAGATCCTTTCTTTATCTTTGAACTTTGGCCGTTTAGTTATTAAATGCCTTGAGGTAGTCTTCTTTGGGAGAAATCTGCTTGCTGTTCCATAGTCATCTTATACTTGAATATTGACATCTTTCTCCAGATTTGAGAAGTTCTCTATTATTATCTCTTTGAATAAACTTTCTCTTTCTCTGCCTCCTCTTTACGGCCAATTACTCATAGATTTTCCCTTTAGAGATTATTTTCTAGATCCTGTAGGTGTGCTTTATTGCTTTTTATTCTTATCCTTGTGTCTCCTCTGACTGTGTACTTTCAAATAATCTGTCTTCAAGCTTACTTTCTTCTGCTATTAAGAGACTCTAATGCATTCTTCAGTATGCCAGTTGTATTTTTCAGCTCTAGAATTTCTGCTTGATTCTATTTCAATCTCTTTGTTAAATTTATCTCATAGAATTCTGAATTCCTCCTCTGTTATCTGTGTTATCTTGAATTTTATTATGATTATTAGTTTTCTCAACTTTACTATTTTGAACTCTGTGTTTGAAAGATCACATATCTCTGTTTCTCCAGGATTGGTCTCTGGTGCCTTACTTAGTTCATTTGGTAAGGTCATGTTTTTCTGGTGTTGATGCTAGTAGATATACTTTAGTGTTTAGGCATATACGAATTTTAATGCCAAAAGGAATTTATTATAGTCTTTCCTATCTGGACTTATTTGTAGCTGTCCTTCTTGGGAAGGCTTTCCAGATATTTGAAAGGACTTGGGTGTTGTAATCTAAGCTGTATCTGCTGTAGGGGGCACCCAAAGCCCAGTAACACTGTGGTTCTTGCAGACTTTTAGAGGTACTGCCTTGATGGTCGTGGACAAGATTCAGGAGAATCCTCTGGATTATCAGACAGAGACTCTTGTTCCCTTTCCTTACTTTCTTCCAAACATACAGAGTACCTCTCTCTCTCTTTTTCTCTCTTTTCTGAGCCACCTAAAGTTGGGAGTGAAGAGATATAAGCACCCCTGTGGCCATCACCACTATGACAGTGCTGGGTCAGACCTGAAGCCAGTGCAACACTGGGTCTTGTCCAAGGCCTGCTGTAACAACTCCCTGGCTACTGCCTATGTTAGCTCAAGACCCTGGGGCTCTACAATCAGTAGGTGGCTAAGCCAGCCAGGCTTGTGTCCTTCCTTTCAGGATGGCAAGCTCCCTCTGGCCCCAGAGGTGTCCAGGAGTGCTGTCCAGGAGTCAGGAAATAGAGTCAAAACCTTAAAAGTCTAGCTGGTGTTCTATTGTATTGTGGCTGAGCTGGCACTCAAACCACAATGTGGAGTCCTTCCCAGTCTTCCCTCTTCTTTCCAAAGGCAAAGGAGTCTGACCCCATATCTATTGACATCCCAGGCCACAAGGAGTACTGCCAGACTATAGCCAATATTCCCATAAAGCCCAAAGCCTCTTAAGTCAGCTTGTTGTAAATGCTGGCTGACCTGGGACTCATCCTTCAAGGCACTGGGCTACCCTCTGACCCAGGGAAGGTCCAGAAATGCCATCCAAGAGTCAAGTCCTGCTATCAGGGACCCCAAGAGCCTGCTTGTGCTCTACTCAACCGTGGCCAAGTTGGTACCTAAGACACAAGACAAAAATCCCCCTTTACTTTTCCCTCTGCTTTTCTCAAGCAGAAGAGTTTTGCCCCATATCCCTTATGGCTGGCAATGTGCTGAGTCTCACCTGAAGCCAGCAAGTCTCAGAGGCTTACCCAAGGCCCTCTTATAATATTTGGGGATCAGTGCTGGTTATTCAGGGCCCAGGGGCTCTTCAGTTAGTCATTGAATGCTGCCAGGACTGGGTCCTTTCCTTCAAGGAAGTGGGTTTTCTTCTGGTCCAGAATGTGTCTAGAAATGTCATCTGGAAGCTAGGGCCTGGAAAGGGGGCCTCACGACCCTGACCGCTGCCCTATCCTGCTGTGGCTGAGCTGGTATCTTAGATGTAAGACAAAGTCCTCCCCACTCTTCCCTCTCGTCTCCTCAAGTGGAAGAACAAGGTCTCTTTTGGAGTTGTGAGCTGTGCATTTTGGGGTTAGGGAGAGGTGATGCCAGCACTCCTTAGCCACCCCTGCTGGTGTCTCAGTATGTTGCATGACCCTCTAGTCCACCGTCTCTGAGGCTAGTTCAGCACCAGGACTCACTTACGGGTCGCAGACCTTATTGCCTAGACTGCTGACTGCCTTTCAAGTTCACCTGGAGACACAGAATGCTATAACCCTTGGTGCTGAGGTTTAGGATTGCAGGCACTCAAGTTCTGACCCCTGGGACAGGCAATTCCCCTTTGGCTAGAGCTGGTTTAAATGCTCTCTCTGTGGGTGGGTGTCAGTTGAGTTTGGTCTGGTTTTGCTTTCTTCTCTAACAGGACAGCATTGAGTTCAGTGCCTCACAATTGTGGCATTCTCCCTCCCTCAGCACCCAGAGCTGCTCTCTGCACCATGCTGCCATACGGTCAGGGTGTTAACTGGATTTGCTAACTGGGTGTCCTTGCAGGGGATGGAGGACCATGATTAGTGGAGCTATTTATTCCACCATCTTGCTCTGCCTCCTCTCTCTATTTATTATTAATACATTAAAATATTACTGATTTGTTTTTGTCTTGCAAGTGATATATCTTCTTTATTTAAAAAATTAATGCTATTAGCTCTTGCCAATTATTTGAGATTTTCTAACTATACAGATATTATCTACAGATAATAAAATATTGTTCCAATCTTTCCAGCATTTACTGCCCTCATCTACTGTAGTAAGAAAACACAGAATTACTGTCCAGATACCCTAACCACAAGAGTTAGTATCAGTGTCATTGATGACAACAAAACACTTTCATTAGCAATGTGGTATACAGAGGTGCAATAGAGGACCTAAGTGACATAACACATACGTGGGGTGCTCATTGGAGACTTCCAGAAACAACTGAAGGAGAATTTGCAGAATGGGAAATACATTATGGTAAGTAAGGACCACAGCCAGAAAAATCTAGTTTATTAGTAGGTCTTACTACTTTTAATAAGTTATTGGCCTTTGTGACCAGAAAAATATGGTTTGGACAACATCAACTATGAAAGTGTAAAGAACTGAACAGTTTGGATAAAAATAAAAAAATTATAAATGTTCTAGAAACAGCAAATAGGACAAAAAGAATTAAGAACTCAAAAGTTAAATTTCAAATCTCATTCCTAGAGAAATGATGCAGATGGATTCATAAACTAACAGGCCAGCCTAGACATTAACTTAGAAAGAAATGACAGAGATTAATGTTCCCAGATTTTTATATTTCACAAATTTTTCTCTTTTTTAAAAATTTGAGGACTTAGTGTTATCTTTATTTGAGCCAAGTAAGAATGTTAAAGAAGAAGAACTACCATAATTATTTTTTTCATAAGACAAAGAATACTTTGTAACCAAAAATTTAGGGATGATACAGACTCAGAACAAAGATGAGTTTTCTAAGTTGAATACACTTACCTTTATTACAAACTAATTTTATTATCCCAATGTTTTTCAATTAGCCAAAGATACATGCAAACTTCATCTGGGACTGGCACTGGCTCACAGACTGGTGAAAGGTTATCACACCAGGGAGATATTTAGAAATTTGTTACAACTGATAGAATGGGTACTAACCAGTCATAACAGGTGCCACAACTAGAATAGATGGTGACTATACACAACCAGCTGAAAATAAAACCCAAAGAGTATCGCAGATATAAATCCAACCTGTGCGTAATTGTGGTACCAAAAGAGATGTGAAAACAATGAAAACATAAACAATTATGAAACTAGGAAACTAATCTAAAGCAATTTTCCTGAATTGATAAAAAAAAAAAAAACATGTATCTTAGAGTTTGAGAGAGATTGAACATGTCTTCAATTGTTAGCACTGAAGGGAGGGAGACAGAGAGTCACAGATACGTTACTTAACTTCTCAGATTACAAATTTAAAGAACTGAACCACATACAGATCGAAGGAGAGGAGACCTACATCCAAAAGTAGTGAAAAAAGAAAATCTTCACTTTCACAACCTAAAGATTAGAGGGCTGAAGAGTCTGGGAAAATACTTATAGAGCACTTATGGGATATGTTTTCTCACCACAGATCAATTATCTTGCTAAGTTGCTGTTCTCTTTGAAGGAAAAAAGAAAACATTTCCAAAACCACAATAATAGAATTCCCTGCCTCTGGCGAACACTGTGATGATTGATTGAACTCGTTTTACAGAGAGTACACATTGAAAAGATAAGTGAGCAACATCTTAACATGTATGGGTGGGCTAACGGGACAATTGTGAAGTAGAAGACTTACTTCAGTAACTGTAAGGTCTGAGAAGAAAAGCCATAAAGGGTTTAAGATTATCAGGAAATTACAGGGAAGATTAAATGCAGGTAAGCAGTAGAAAAAGAAAGGACTAATCAGTAAAACAAAATAAAATGAAATAGTTCTCCAGATGGTCATGCAAAGATTTTTAAAACAGTTCTTTTTAAACAGGCATCAAGATTGGATGGAAGTAGGTAGTAAGTTTAGATGCTCTTAAAAGTTGATTAGCTCTCTGTGGAGAGGACTAAAGAAATACTTTGGTATTTACTCTTTGACTGAGCAAACCCCAATTCTAGAATTTACCTTGAAGATACATCTCCATAAATATGGTACAACATATACACAAGACTTTTCAGTGCAAGATGATTTACAATAGTAAAATCTATTGAAATACGGGACAATACAAATTCCTATCAGTAGGAGCATGTTTAAATAAACTATATCCACCTAGTGAAATACTATGGCAGCTGTAAAAGTAATTAAGAAGACTTATATGAATTGATATGACATAATTTCTTTTTGTTTGTTTGAGGCAGTCTTGCTCTGTTGCCCAGGCTGGAGTGCAGTGGTGCCATCTCAGCTCACTGCAACATTTGCTGCCTGGGTTCAAGCAATTCTCCTGCCTCAACCTCCTGAGTAGCTGGGATCACAGGCATGCCCCACCACACCCAGTTAATTTTTGTAGAGATGGAGTTACACCATGTTGTTCAGGCTGGTCTTGAATTCCTGACTTCAGGTGATCTGCCTACCTTGGCCTCCCAAAGTGCTGGGATTACAGGTGTGAGTTACTGTGCCGGGCCAGTAATTTCCATTTTTAATTTACACAGATAAGTAGAAAAAAGAGTGCAAAAGAGTATATATAGAGAATGCTTTCTTTTGTACAAAAAAGAAGAGAAAGTAAAACATATGATCATTTTAGCAAAAAGAAACACAAGAAGGATGAATCAGAGACTAATGACAATGATTACCTAAATTGGGTGGTTGCCTTATATCATTACCTGAAAGGTGTGGGAGTAGGGGGAGGGGATAAAATTAGGAGCAAAAACATGAATATACCTCTATCTGACTACAACTTTTCTCATAGTTTACCTTTATCTAGGTACACATTTTCATATAGTTTTGATTTTTGACTAATGTATATGCTTTATATATTCAAAAAATTCAACAAAATAACAAGGATTTTAAAACAAAACACCCAAAACAGAATATAAAGACATGTCTAATTACATAGAAATTGATGAGATAACACAAGAAAATAAAATTATTTTAAATAACATGTCCTTACATCTTTAGCAGCATCTATTCTGAGGACAAAATGAACTGCAAAGAAATCTTGAAGCATTTACTATAGTTTATTGCTAGTAATATTGGTATTATAATTCTGAAACAGTTTTATGTCTATTATAGAATAAAGTAAATATATAGGTACCAAGATTTTCATTATAAAAAAAAGAGACAAAAATATGATACAAATGAACACAATAAAATGTCTAATATGGCCAAACTTAATTGGGAATATTAGTATGAATTCATAATTTTATATATTTGTTCCTAGTTCTATCCCTTAAAAATACCGAGAAGCAATACTAACCCAAAGAAATGCCTAAGGTACCTGTTTTGGTTTCTAAATACCATTTCCCACTATGAGAAATAAAGGCCCCTTGGAGAAATGTATGATTCCAAGTCTAGTACAGGAAAAATACAGGTGGATCTGGGATATTGTATAATATAAGAAAACAAAAAGGTGCTCAATGACAAATGGAGTGGTGCCAAAATGACACAGGAGCAAATCTGAAGGGAGTTTCACTTTTCAGTATCCACATTTTAGAAAGTTTGAACATAAAAAATAATGAAAATGTTAATAACAATTGATTTTTAATAAATAAAAATATTTAAATAAATTCTGAGTCTGTAATGATACATCTATACACATGGCTAAAGTAAAAAGGAAAAGCTCTTCTCTAGGAAAATGCAAGTGAGTAAATGTAAAAGGATGGACTGAATTAGAAAATTACCATTTGCAACCATAATTTCAAAAATGATTGAGGCAAGGGTTATGTATTGATTCTAAAATAACTAGATGAAGAGTGGCTATTATTAAAAAGTCAAAAAATAATAGAGACTGGAGAGGCTGTAGAGAAGAGGGAATGCTTATCCACTGTTGGTGGGAATGTAAATTAGTTGAGCCACTGTGAAAAGCAGTTTGGAGATTCCTCAAAGAACTTAAAACAGTTAACATTCGACCCAGCAATTCCATTACTAGGTATATACTCAAAGGAATATAAATTGTTCTAACAAAAAGATACATGCATTCATATGCTCATCACAGCACTATTCACAATAGCAAAGACATAGAATCAACCTAGGTGTCCATCAATGATGGATTGGATAAAGAAAATTTGGTACGTGTATACCATGGAATATTATGCAGCCACAAAAAAGAATGACATCATGTCCTTTGCAGCAAAATGAATGAAACTGGAGGTCATTATCCTAAGTGATTTAATACAGGAACAGAAAACCAAATACTACATGTTCTCACTTATAAGTGGGAGCTAAATATTGAGTACAAATCGACATAGAGATGGGAACAACAGACACTGGGAACTACCAGAGAGAGGAGAGAAGGAAGAGTTGTGGGTTGATAAACTACCTATTGAGTACTATGCTCACCACCTAAGTGATGAGATCTGTATCCCAAACCTCCGCATCACACAATATACCCATGTAACAAATGGGTACACATGTACCTCCTGAATCTAAAATAAAAGTTGAAATTATTATTTAAAAAAAAAAATGATTACTAGGTAGATGGTGACTGGGGAGCCTGAGATTCATATCGTCTAAAAGTGTCACCCCACCGACCAATTACTAATTCAAAGGAAAACTGTTGGCTTCTAACACATCTTGTGTTCATTACTTTAATCACATCACTAAACTTAGCACTGACAGAGAACCTGACCTTATGTGCCTGCTGCTACAATGCACTAAGAACAATAACTTCACCTGTGAAGTGTTATTTTCAATAAAGTTTAACATGAATCAAATCAAGCCTCAGACCTGTCTTTCAGTTCACAGGAAACTTAGAAAATAAAATAACAAGTTTAATGACACCTAAGAAAACAATCAACCTAATCCAGAATGTGGACCTCCTACAAACCTCAACAAATTAATAGGACTGTTTTAGATTGAAAATGACTGAAGAGATATAGCATCCACATGCTTTATGTTATCTTTAACTAGATCCTTCATCTAAACAAACAAACAAAAATAGATATAAAAAAATTTGGTGCTACAATAAACATAACCGTGCATGTGTCTTTATAATAGAATGATTTTAGTTCTTTGGGTATATATCCAGTAATGAGATTGCTGGGTCAAATGGGGAACATCACACACTGGGGTCTGTCAGGGGGTGGGAGACTAGGGGAGGGACAACAGTGGGTGGGGACATAGCAGAGGCATAGCAGGGGATGGAGGACAGGGGAAGGACAGCACATGGTGGGGGAATAGGGGAGGGATAGCATTAGGAGAAATATGTAATGTGGATGTTGGGGTGATGGATGCAGCAAACCACCATGGCACATATATACCCATGTAACAAACCTGCACATTCTGCACATGTACCCCAGAACTTAATTTAAAAAACACTTGGTGACAGTGGGGGATATTTTAATATTGACTGGATATTAGATAATGCTATGGTTTTATTTTTAAGTGTGACAATGATATTGTGCTTATGTAGGAGGATTTCTTTATCCTTCAGGGACTTAAGGTGATATACATATTTTGGAGGACAGTTTATAGTAACTGCAACTTAATTTCAAATGAGTCAGCAAAAATAGATTATGATTTTATTTACTTTTCTGATGCTCAAATCATGCAAAATTTAGCCAGAGAGAAACAAATAGAAACAGAGTAAAAGCAATTATGGCAAAATCTAACAATTGGTAAATCTGGGTGAAGGGTGTATGAGTGCTTTCTGTTCTATTTCAACTTTTGTGTATGTGTGAAGTTTTTCAAAATAAAATGTTGAGAGCAAACATGGATTAGGACTTCCTAATGGCAGATTGCCTAAACGTACCCACTGCCCTCTCTTCTATGCCTTACCCCCAATTAAGGAAGAGGAATAAAAATCTCAAGGAGAAAGAATAAAGGATTGGAGGTGACAACAATGAAATTGGGGAGTTGGAAAAGGACCAATGTGAACAATTTTTCCAACTGGAAAAAGAGTGCTACAACCAAAATCAGAAATGGGACAGTCTCACAAGTAGACTGACTCACATCCCTAAACTTCAGAAAGGTTCTAGAATTGGAGTACCTTGGTGGTGTTCCATAGGGACTTGAAAAATAAGGACTGAGGAAAAAATTACATAAAAGAAGCAATTGGGAGGATCCAAGATGGTAGCAACCCCTACTGTTCTGCAGCTCCTGCAGGTGATTCCCAGGCAAGCAGGGCTTGAAGTGGACCTCAGCAGTCCTACAGCAGAGGGGCCTGACTGACAGAAGGAAAACTAAGAAACAGAAAGAAATAACTTCATCATCAACAAACTAGACATCCACTCAGAGACCTCATCTGAACAACAACTACAAAGACCACAGGTAGATAAATCTACAAAGATGGGAAGAAATCAGCACAAAAAGCATGCAAACACCCAAAACCAGAATGCTTCTCCTCCTCCAAGGGATCACAACTCCTCACCAGCAAGGGAACAAGGCTGGATGGAGAATGAGTCTGATGAACTGGCAGAAACAGGCTTCAGAAGGTAGCTAATAACAAACTTCTCTGAGCTAAAAAACATGTTCTAACCCAATGCAAAGAAACTAAGAACCTTGAAAAAAGGTTTGAGAAAATGCTAATGAGAATAAACAGCTTAGAGAGGAATATAAGTGAATTGATGGAGCTGAAAAACACAACACGAGAACTTCATGAAGCATGCACAAGTTTCAACAGCCGAATTGACCAAGCAGAAGAAAGGATATCAGAGGTCGAAGATCAACTCAATGAAATAAAACAAGGAGGCAAGATTAGAGAAAAAAGGGTAAAAAGGAATGAACAAAGTCTCCAAGAAATATGGGACTATGTGAAAAGACCTAATCTGCGTTTGATAGGTGTACCTGAATGTGACGAAGAGGATGAATCCAAGCTGGAAAATACTCTTCAGGAGATTATCCAGGAAAACTTCCCCAACCTAGCAAGGCAGGCCAATATTCAAGTCCAGGAAATACAGAGAACGCCACAAAGATATTCCTCAAGAAGAACAACCCCAAGGCACATCATCGTCAGATTTATCAGGGTTGAAATGAAGGAGAAAATGCTAAGGGCAGCCAGAGAGAAGGGTCGGGTTACCCACAAAGGGAAGCCCATCAGACTCACAGCAGATCTCTCAGCAGAAACCCTACAAGCCAGAAGAGAGTGGGGGCCAACATTC
>CAUYQU010014376.1:0-11029 GCA_963574635.1 Cheracebus regulus | reverse complement strand
TTGACAGTGTAATGTTAAAGTCTCCCACTATTATTGTGTGGGAGTCTAAGTCTCTTTGTAAGTCATTAAGAACTTGCCCTATGTATCTGGGTGCTCCTGTAATGGGTGCGTATATATTTAGGATCGTTAGCTCTTCTTGTTACATTGATCCTTTGATTCCTTGTAAATTGGTAGTTGGATATAGAGGCTTAGATTGAGATTTGATTTGGAGATAGAGAGGACTGATAAAGACTAAATTTGTTAGGTGATTCTATGTATTTGGGGATTTTTATTTTCTAGTTTGTCCAGAGGTTCTCATCTGTATCATTTTCCTGCAATTTCCCTGTTGAGCAACATAGAGTAACTTTATAGGTTATTTACTCTCGTTTGAGATGTTATGTAGAGTGTTTGGTTTGCTTTGGTGCCTAATTCAGTATTAACTTTTCCAGGTAGTTTGTTTCCTGCCCTTTTTTTTTTTTCTACTTGTATATTTATTCTGTTATAAAATTGAGCTAAATATGATAGGTTTTTAGTGTTTTTATTTCCCAGTTTTGGTTACTAATGAATAGGTGTCTCAGCATATTCAATCTGAAAATTTCTCGAAACTGAATTTTTTTTCCTATCATCTGCCCTCCAACCATTAGGTATTTTATTATTCGCACTTAATGATATACTCACTATAGGCTAGGCACTATTCTTTTTACTTTTTGGGAGGAACAACGACTGGGCATTATTCTTAACACTTTACATACATTCACTCATCTAATCAACAATTCAAGAGTCTCCAAATTAGCTAGGTATTATTAAAGAAAAAACTGTATAGTTTTTGAAATGTTACAAATAGTCGGTTTACTTACAGTCATAAGGAATTAGAGAACCTTTTGGTGCTGCTGAAACTGATAAAAGTAGAGACAGACAGACTCTTGCTGTGTTGCTCACACAAGAGTGCAGTGACATGGTCATACCTCACTGCAGCCTTGACCTCCTTCCACCTCAGCTCTGCCCTGGGTCCCCACATAGCCACTCCTCCCTCGCCCCTAGCCCTGCTGGGAATACAAGTGTGTGCCGCCATGCTGGGCTAATTATTATTATTATTTTTGTATAGCTAGAGTCTTACTATGTTGTCCAGGCTGGTCTTGAACTCCTGGGCTCAAGCAATTCCTCCCACCTTTGCCTCCCAGAATGATGGGATTACAGGCATGAGCCACTGTGCCTAAAATTACTTTTTAGGAAATTGTTTTGGAACAGTGAAGCAGAGTAAGGCAAAGTAATTCAAGTTTATTTCTAATGGCAGGACTGGCAGAATTTCTGTGTTGGACATTCTACCAGTTGGGCTTTAAAATGATCCTTTGTAGTTTCTTTTGTCTGTTTACTATTTTAACCCCCTTCCAGTACTGCTTTCTTGTGAATCTTAGTGGGAGAGCATGCTGGGAAAGAAGGTTGGGTGAACACATACACATACCATATAGATAAACTTTCTGTGCTGGACCCCTGTCAGCTAGAGCTGGGTCATGTTACCCAGCCTGTGCCAATCAGATGCCCTTCACTTTGACTGGGGACTTGCACCAGAAGTGAGAGATGCAAAGATGCAGGACCGTTTGGAATTCATGCCAGTGGCTGTTGGTGGTGGCATTGCTAGCTCAAGCAGTTTCCTAAGCAGGCTTTTCCTGTGGCATGACCTTGGCAGGGGTTTTGACTGGGTAGCTTCCTTTGGTTTTTGGTGTTTGCCAAGTTGAGGGAACCTGTCATTTGTTGTCTGAATTTTCAGGGTTCTTCTGATAAATTCCTTTTTAAAAGACCTATCAGACAATTTTTCCGTTTATCTGCCCCAATTCTCAAAAGCGATAGTTTTCAACCTTTTTAAATTTTTCTGGGGTAAGGCCTGGACATCAGTGGTTTATTAAAGCTCTCCATGTGATTCTTTCTTTTAATAATCTATTATTACAGAAGCAGTGTATGTATAATATAGAATATTAGACTATATAGATATGCAAAAATAAAGCCTTGGCATTCCCATCCCACAGGAGTTACTACTGTTAACAACTTGGTGCATTTTTTTCCAGATTGTTGTCTAAGCACATATATTTAGATTTCTATTTTTATTTTATTAAATGAGATCAACTTGCTTTTTTTAGTTGGTGATACCCACTTTCCATGTGAGTAAATGTTCATTTCCTCTAATACCCAGGTGCCATTCATATTTCCCTGGCTGACCCCAAAAAAAAAAAATGTTTATTACAGCTAGCTGTCCAAGCCATTATCTGATTTAGGACCTTGTCACATGTTTGTTTAATTTCTTTATATCTTTTTAATATAGTATAGTCTTTATTTTTCAGTGACATTGATTTTGAGACTGTGTCGCTTGCCCTAGAGTGGTTTGTATGATTGCATCCTTGTGGTATTATTTAGCTTGTTCCTTTTTTAATTCCTGTATTTTTCTCTAAAGTTCATAGCTGACGGATGGATTCACCTTTAAACATTGTTGACTAAAATACAACATAGCAATTCCTCATTTTGCATTGTATCACAAAAGACATTGTAATGCTAAAATTGGTTATTAAGGTAGTTCTATCTATATATTAAACAACCTTTCCCCTTGGAGCAAGAAACTAATTTGCATGGTGTTACCTTGGTGGTGAAGGATTTCCCATTCCCTTGTCAATCATTAGTCTTAATGTTTTTGGGAACAGCTTCATTGAGCTATAATTTATATAACAAAATACACTTAAAGTGTACAATTTAGTGGTTTTAATATGTTCAGAGTTGTGCAACCATTGCTACTAATTGTAGAACGTTTTTATTATCCCAAAAGAAGCTGTAACCATTAGCAGTCATTCTTCATTCCTGTCCAGCTCTGGACAACTACTAATCTATTTTCTTTCTCTGGATTTGCCTATTCTATAAGATGTTTCATATAATTATTATAATATGTGATTTTTTGTGTCTGGCTTCTTTCATGTAGCACAGTGTTACAAGGTTCATCCGTGTCGTAGGATGTTATCAGTGTTTCTTGTGGTTGTGAGTGATTAGGATTAATGGATCATAGAAGTGTTTTTTGTTTTTAATTTGAGATGGAGTCTTGCTGTCACCCAGGCTGGAGTGCAGTGGTGTGAACTCAGCTCACTACAACCTCTTCCAACCGGGTTCAAGCAATTCTCCTGTCTCAGCCTCCCAAGTAGCTGGGATTATAGACGTGTGCCACCATGCCTGGCTAATTTTTGTATATATAGTAGAGACGGGATTTCACCATGTTGACCAGGCTGGTCTTGAGCTCCTGACCTTGTGATCTGGCTGCCTTGGTCTCCCAAAGTGCTGGGATTACAGGTATGAGCCACCACGCCCAGCCTAATCATAGTTTTACAATTTCAGCTTGTTGTTTGCCAGTTTCCAAAGTGGTTGTGTAACAGTTTGCACTCTAATCAGCAATATATGAGAATTCTTTGTGCCTCATCTTCATCAACACTTCATAGTGTCAGAATTTTTTTTGCCAGTTTGATAGTTGTAAAATAGTCTCTTATGATTTGAGTCAGGTTTTAAGAGTATGAATTAGTAAATAATTCAAGATAATGTTTTATATTGTGCTTTATATTATTTCATAGCACTTCACTTGATTTCTCTCATGCACTTCTTAAGGGTACAGAAATCCCATTGTCATTGAATTTGTAATCGAAATAAGATTTTTGTGTTCATTTATATTGTTTTCTTTTTCTAGCCACTACAGGGATTTTGTTTATTAGACTCCATAGTAGACGTTACATATTCATATTAATCACCATAGTATTAGGTACTTTCCCTTTTGTTTGTTTTTGCTTTTGTGAGACAGGGTCTTGCACTGTAGCACAGGCTGGAGTGCAGTGGCATGATCATCACGGCTCACTGCAGCCTTCACCTTCCCAGGCTCAAGCAATCCTCCCACCACAGCCTTCCAAGTAATTGGGACTACAGTGCCACTATGCCTGGCTAAATTTTTTTTTTTCTTCCTGAGATGGAGTCTTCCTCTGTCGCCCAGGCTGAAGTGCAATGTCATAGTCTCAGCTCACTGCAACCTCTGCTTTCCAGGCTCAAGCAATTCTTGTGCCTCAGCCTCTCAAGTAACTGGGATTACAGGCATGTGCTACCATGCCTGGCTAATTTTTTTTTTTTTTTTTTTTGTAGAGATGGGATCTCGCCATGTTGCCCAGGTTTGTCACAAACTCCTTGGCTCAAGCAGTCTGCTCACCCTGGCCTCCCAAAGTGCTGGAGTTACAGGCATGAGCCACTGCGCTTGGCCCCAGATTCTTTCTTTCTTTCTTTCTTTTTTTTTTCTCTGAGACAGAGTCTCTGTCGCCAGGCTGGAGTGCAGTGGTGCGATCTTGGCTCACTGCAACCTCCGCTTCCTGGGTGCAAGCAGTGCTCTTGCCTCAGCCTCCCAGGTAGCTAGGACTACAGGCACATGCCACCACACTCAGCTAATTTTTGTATTTTTTAGTAGAAATGGGGTTTCACCATGTAGGCCAGAGTGGTCTCGATCTCTTGACCTCGTGATCCACCCGCCTCTGCCTCCCAAAGTGCTGGGATTACAGGTGTGAGCCACCACGCCTGGCAGGCCCCAAGTATTTTCTTAATAGACAGAGCTGCTGTATGGGGAATAAAATCTTAAAGATCCCCTTTTGGTTCATGAAAGACTTCCTCAAATTTCATATTCTTCAGAAAATCTTAAATAGGAATTTCTCTCTGCTGTAGTTAAAATAAGCAGTACTAAGGTAGAAAATGGCTTGGGGCTCTTTTCTGTTCAGAATTAGAAATAAAAGAAGGTGGCACTAATAACCCCTGAGTTCTCCTTATTGAGGACTTAGGAGGGAGGCTTTATGTACAGCTAGAGTGAGTATAGGCTACTGTAGGGTTATACAGTCCTTTGAAGGAAGTCTCTTAAACCTGTGTGGTTCATATCATGAGATTTTGGAAAAGAAATATTAGGGCTAGTGAATATTTAAAGATAAACATACTATAGTATTAGGATCTGCAGTTTAAGGAATAAGTAATGCTCAAGGAGAGCCCTTAAGAACAGTAAGAAGGCTGGGTGCGGTGGCTCATGCCTATAATCCTAGCACTTTGGGAGGCTGAGGCTAATGTATTGCTTGAGTTTAGGAGTTTGAGACCAGCCTGGGCAACATGACCAAGACCCTGTCTCTACAAATAACACAAAATTTAGCTAGGTGTGGTGATATGTGCCTGTAGTCCCAGCTACTTGGGAGGCTGAGATGGGAGGATTGCTCAAGCCTGGGAGATCAGCTGAAATGAGCCATGATTGTGCCACTGCACTCCAGCCTGGGCAATGGAGTGAGACCCTGTCTCAAAAAAGAACAGTTAACTATGTAGGGGATATTAATTGGTGGAATTGTCACACTTCTTTAAAAAATACCATTTATTGGGCACCCAATAAATAGACCCTGTCTGTAAAAAGATGGAGATGATCACCTTTACTTTTAATCTCTACCAAGTGTGTCCCATTTGTAAGGGAGATAACTAGGTAAAAAGGTAAGTGTAATGCATTGTGATGAGTCCATGGAGCAAGAATTTAAGTCACTCAGAGACCTGAAGTCTTGAAAATTGGTGAGATAATGAAGAGCACAGAAAAACAAGAAAAGGGCTACATGAAAGCATTTAAGGAACCATTAAATTGGCAGGAGAAAGGAAAAGAATCCGATAAAAAATAGAGATGCTCCTTGACTTACATCCTGATAAACCCATTGTAATTTGAAAATATTGTTAAGTTGAAAATGCATTGTATATGCCTAACGTACCAAGCATCATCATAGCTTAGCCTAGCCTCCCTTATGCATTTTCAGAACACTTACACTAGCTTGCTATTGGGCAAAATCATTTGGCAACACATACCCTGTACGGTATCAGTTGTTTACTCTTATCTGACCCTTGTGACTGACTGGGAGCTATGGCTCGCTGCCAGTGCCCAGCATCACATGAAAGTATTGTACTGCATATTGCTAGCCTGGGCAAAGATCACAATTCAAAGTATGGTTTCTACTGAGTTGCTTTCTCACCTCACACCATTGTAAAGTTGAACAATTTTAAATTGAACTGTCGTAAGTTAGGGAACCATCTGTAATCACAGGTTAGGGAGAAGATCAGGATATCTTAATGCAGTGGTTGTCAGTCAGTGCTATTCTCTGACAAAGACCTCAGCCCTTTGTGAATATTATCAATGTAAGATTTTTAACTTTTTTTTTTTGAAAATTTTTTAGCTTGGTATAATCCAGGTTTGAGAACTGCTGGTCTAATGATGTAATGGAAATCAGGGGATTTAAGATGAATTTTGCTAAGGAACATATAGACAGTGTAAGCCATTGAAGTTGGTGATTCACAAGACATTGACTTTTTCTCTTTTTTTTTTGACAGTGTTGCTCTTTCACCCAGGCAGGAGTAGAATGGCTCAGTCTTGCCTCACTGCAAGCTTCACCTCCTGGGTTTAGGAGATTCTTGTGATTTAGCCTTTGGAGTAACTGGGATTATAAGCTTGAGCCACTGTGCCCAGCTGTCATTGACTTTTGAGAGTATATTGGTTAGGGTTTTTTGTTGTAGAAAACAAATATTTAAAAGCATGCTTGTGTCTCTTTCAGCCACAGTCAGCTTCATGGGTCATGAGCAAAGTAAGTAAGAACTGGGATCTTAGATTGGCGTTTGGGGAATTGGGTATAAGTCAGTGAGAAGAGCAAGAGACTTCAGGGAGTCAAGGTCATGATAACCTATAGGCGTGGGCCCTTACTCTGCTGGGAAGCGCTACTCTATCTCTGTAGCTCATTCTCCAGTTTCACGCTTTAATTCTCATACTCCTCAACTCCTCTGCACCAACCCATACTTTTAGCTGAAGGTCTTACTTTCTACTTCATTGAAAAGATAGAAGCAATCAGGGTAGACCTTCCAGGCTCTCATTGCATTAGTAGCCATGTATTCTGCCTTTCCACCTGTTCTTGTAAATGAAGTATGCATGAGCCTGTTAAAGACCAGTCTCTATTGGTATGTCAGATCTTACCCCTCTGAACGACTGAAGGATATTATTTCAGCAGTTTATGTATCAGCTGCATTGAGTTTTCCGTCTCTACTGAGTTATTTCTATCAGTGCAGTAAAAAATTTCTTTTGACCACAAATCCCCTTCTAGTCTACATGTTCCTTTTCTCTGTTCTGTAGCAACACTTCTCAAAAGAGTTGTCAGGCCGGGTACGGTGACTCATGCCTGTAATCCCAGCACTTTGGGAGGCCAAGGTGAGTGGATCACCTGAGGTCTGGAGTTCGAGACCAGCCTGACCAACATGAAGAAACCCCATCTCTACTAAAAATACAAAATTAGCTGGGCGTGGTGGCGCATGCCTGTAATCCCAGCTACTTGGGAGACTGAAGCAGGAGAATCATTTGAACCCAGTAGGTGGAGGTTGCGGTGAGCCGAGATCATGCCATTACACTCCAGCGTGGGCAATAAGAGCAAAACTCTGTCTCAAATAATAATAATAATAATAATAATTAATAAAAATACAAAAGTATTAGCTGGGTCTGGTGGTGTGTACCTGTAATCCCAGCTACTTGGGAGGCTGAGGCACGAGAATCGCTCAAACTCGGGAAGCGGAGGTTGCAGTGAGCCAGGATTGCGCCACTACACTCCAGCCTGGGCAACAAGAGTGAAAACTCCATCTCAAAAAAAAAAAAGAACTATTAAGTTGGGCACAGTGGCTCATGCCTGAAATCCCAGGACTTTGGGAGGCCGAAGCAGGCGGATCACCGGAGGTTGGGAGTTCAAGACCAGCCTGACCAACAGGGAGAAACCCTATCTCTACTAAAAATATAAAATTAGCCAGGCATGGTGGCACACGCCTGTAATCCCAACTACTCTGGAGGCTGAGATAGGAGAACTGCTTGAACCTGGGAGCCAGAGGTTGTGAGCTGAGAGCGTGGCATTGCATGCCAGCCTGGGCAACAAGAATGAAACTCTGTCTCAAAAATAAATAAATAAATAATCTGCACTTTTAGGCTCAAATTTCTTCCCTCTTGATCTCATTGAAATTAGGCTTTCACCACCTCCCCTATCCAACATCATCACTGACATTTCATGTGAATCCAGTGATCAGTTCTCAGCTTTTTATGCTATTTAGTAACTTTTGATAAAAGTCACTCCTACCTTCTTAAAATATGTTTCTGCTTAGATTCTGGGTCCCCACACTTTGATGGGTTTTTTTTCTCCATCTCCCCAATATTTAAAGTTATATATCAGGGTTCTATCTCTTTTTACATTCACTTTGTTGATTATCTCATCTAGGTCCATGGATTGAAATAAAATTTGTCTCCAGTCTGTACTTCTACCATGAACTACAGACTCATATCCAGCTATCTATTTAACATCTCCACTTCAGTGTCTGATGGACACCTAAAAGTTAACATGTCTATAAAAAGAGATTTTCTGTCTCTTATTATTTGTGGAATCTATAGACAAATTATTAGAATTAATAAGAGTTTAGCAAGGTTGATGGATATAGTTTATGCCAGCAGTAAACATCCATTTAAAGGAAATAATGCGTAAAAAATATATATATATAAATAGCATAAAATATATATATATATATATATATATATATATATATATATATATAAGGTATCTAAGAGTAAATCTTTTTTTTTTTTTTGAGAGGAGTCTCACAGTCTCCCAGGCTGGAGTGCAGTGGTGCAATCTCGGCTCCTTGCAACCTCTGCCTCCTGGCTTCAAGCAGTTCTCCTGCCTCAGCCTCCTGAATAGCTGGGATTGCAGGTGCCTGCCACCATGCCCAGCTAATTTTTTATATTTTTAGTACAAGTGGGGTTTCACCATGTTGGCCAGGTTGGTCTCGAACTCCTAACCTCGTGATCCACTCCCCTCAGCCTCCCAAAGTGCTGAGATTACAGGGGTGAGCCGCCGCACCCAGCCCGAGTAAATCTTTTAAAAAAGGTATACAACATACAGCATCTTTATGGAGAAAAGTTTAGAACTTTATTTGAAGATACTAACGAAAACCTAAATAATAAATTAACTATGCTCATGATTTGGACCATTTATTATGAAGATGTCAGTTCTCCCATTTTGATCTATATTTATTGCCATTGCAAGCAATGTCATAATAGGATTTTCCCCCTTAAATTTGATGTAGTTGTTTTAAAATTTATTTATTTAGGCCGGACTTGGTGGCTCACGCCTATAATCCCAGCACTTTGGGAGGCCGAGGCGGGTGGATCACTTGAGGTCAGGAGTTCGAGATCAGCCTGGCCAACATGGTGAAACCCCGTCTCTATTTTTAAAAATAAAAAAATAAAATTTATTTATTTATTGAGACAGAGTCTTGCTCTGTCACCGAGGCCTGGAGTGCAGTGATGCCATCTCTGTTCACTGCAGCCTTCACTTCCCGGGATCAAGCAATCCTCCCACCTTAGCCTCCTGCATAGCTGGGACTACAGGGCCACCACACCCAGCCAATTTTTGTATTTTCTTTGTTGTAGAGATGGGTTTTCATCATGCTGCTGAGGTTGATTTCAAACTTCTGAGCTCAGGCAATTCTCTCACCTCAGCCTTCCAAAGTGCTGGAATTACAGGCATGTACCACTCACTATGCCTGGCCTGTTTTATAAAATTATAGAGCCAGAGAGACTGGGCATGGTGGCTCATCCCTATAATCCCAGCATTTTGGGAGGCCGAGAGAGGTGGGTCACTTGAGGCCAGGAGTTCAAGATCAGCCTGGCCAACATGGTGAACCCCTGTGTATACTAAAACTACAAAAATTAGCTGGGCATGGTGGCACACGCATTAATCCCAGCTACTTGGGAGGGTGAGGCATGAGAATCACTTGAACCTGGGAGGCAGAGGTTGCAGTGAGCTGAGATCGCACCATTGTGTAGGTGATGGAGTGAGACTCTGTCTCAAAAAAAAAAAAAAAGCCAGAGAGCCAAGAATAGCCAAGGCATTTAATAGGTATATTATGAGGGGAGAGGACCTTGCTCTGATACATATCAGAATGTTGTTGTAAAGACATAATAGTTAAGACATATGGTAATTATAGAAACAATTTTTGATAGAGCTGGCTGTATAAATCAGTGGAAAAAGAATACGTCTGGGATAATTTTTTTTTTCATATGAAGAAGAATGAAATTGGACCTGGGTTTCATACCATATAGAAATCATTTCCAACTGATTGAAGTCCTAAATGTGAAAGACAAAACTTAAAACTAAGAAGTCAATATAGGTAAATTCTTTGGACCTTGGAGAAGAGCTGTTATAAATACGACATAGAGATGCGAATTATAAAGGAAATGACCAGCAGCTTTGACTGCATCTAAATTAAGAATGTATGTTCATCAAACACATAGAAAAGAAAATCAAAAGATAAGCCATGAAGTGGAAAAAGGTATTTGCAACTCATATAATCAAAGGATTCGTATCTGTTTTATTCTCTTACATCAGATAAGATCAACAACCAAAAGAAGAATGATAGAATAAGTACTTTATAAAAAGAGAAATACAAAGACCTGATAAATAGATTAAAAGATCACAGTAAGTGATTGTGTTATTCCCACCAGCAGAGTTGAAGATGTAAAGCAGATGAAATGCTTAAAATGCCCCTGCTGATGATGGAAACTGGTTACACCTTGTTCGGAAGTATTATGACATTACCTTGTGAAGTTGAAGATGTACTGCCCTACTAGTCACCAAACCATTTATTAATATACTCATTCAGGAAATATTTATTTGCTGTGTGCCAGATAGTGTTCCATGTGCTTGGGATCAGTGGGAGACACATAAAGATAGATAGATGACCAGTGCTATGGGAAAATATTACTTACTAAAATGAATTCAGTTTTGGATCAACTTATGTTTTTATGTATATAAGTTCTAAGGATGTTAGGTAACTGTTTGTTATATCAGTACTACTCAGTTCTTTTTTTTTTTTTTTTTTTTTTTTTTTTTTTTTTATTTTTGTTTTAACAATTTTTGAAATGATGGTATTTAACAACTTACCACAGTTGAAAAACCCAACACGG
>CAUYQU010014375.1:0-53352 GCA_963574635.1 Cheracebus regulus | reverse complement strand
GTTTCGGTTTGCCTTTGATGGCCTTCTGCCTGCCACAAGCAATCCTCTAGAATATGGGCCTGTGCTTGGCTTTTCTACACAAACATGAGCAGCCCTCAATTACTGGGCGACATTCAACACCTCCTGCCAACTAGAGAGTGAGGCGTGTCCCGGGAGAGTGGGACCTTGAACTCGTCTCGGCCTTGCTTGGGACGCGGTCCAGGAGGTTATGGGAAGACACTGGTTTAGAAGCTGACCTCATGGGCTCGCTATTCTTATGTAACACTTGGGAAGAGCAGAGACCCACGCGGTTCAGTCCCAGAGCAATGCTGCGGTCAAGAGAACACAGTCCAGCGACCAATAGTTATTTCAAAATAACTCAAGTTCTTTGTTTCTATTTCTTTGAAAAAAAGAAAAGAGAGGAAGGGGCGGCCGAGCTGGAAACCGGGCTTTCAGTTCCCTTCAGGGGGCCCTCGGGGGGCGCCTGCTTGGACACCTCTCTACCCGCCCACCCCTCCAAACACCCCTTTCCTCCCTGAGTGTTCACTTGTTGATCCAGATTCTGAATAAATGAAGTCGCACAGAATCGACTGGGCAGAAAGAAACTGCCTGGAGGCCCAGGGCTGCGGGGAGGCCCGGAGCAGGGTGGGGGCGCGACCCCGCAGTGAGCGGGGAGGGCAGGCCGGGGGCGTTCACCACCCTGAGGCCTCTGCTCCCCGCGGCCCTGAGACCCAGGCTCCCTGTTCCTCCCTGCAGACCTGCCGTCCTCCCCGCGGGGCTCCTGGCAGCTCGGGGAAGGGGCGGGCTGCGTCCTCGGGGCCTTTCTCAGCAGCCACGGCAGCGCATCCCAGCACGTCCTGCAGGAGCCCGGACCCCTCCTGTCACCCGGGCTTCCCCACAGCGCAGCGTCCCCTGGTCCCCTCGGGGCCGGAACAGCGGTCCCCGCAGACACTGCAAAAGGAGGTCCCTGTGGCCTCCCATGCAAGCTGTAGGGCGCCTAGAGCTGCGGGGGGAGGAAAGGAGAGAAGAAGAAATACAGTTAAGTGTGACGTGCGTACAAAGAAACCAACGCGCAGCTTCCGAGGACCTAGAAAGGAGCCCGGGAGACGCGCCCCGGCCCGCGTCGTCGCCGCAGCGCCTGCCTTCAGCGGGCTCCAGACACTCCCGAGGCCCCCTGTCCCCTCCTCTCCCGCGTCCCCCCTTCTCCCCCCTTCCCACCCGCGGCCCTCCCGCGGACCCCTCCCCCCTTCGACCCCTTCCCACCCGCGGCCCTCCTGAGGACCCCTCCCCCCTTCTACCCCTTCCCACCTGCGGCCCTCCCGAGGCCCCCCTCCCCGCCTCCCTAACCCCCGCCCCCACCGGTAGCCCTCGCGAGGCCCCCCTAGTCCCCCCACCCCCGAGGCCCTCCGGCGACCTCCTGGGCTCGCGCTCCTCCGAGTTGCCTGCGGCTGAGTCCTGGAGCGGCCTCGGGACCGCCTGCCCAGGGGTCGTTTCCAACCAAGGGGAAGAAGGCCTTTGGAGAGCATCTAAGGAGTACATCCTCACTTTGTCTTCTCACTCTCTCCACCCAGCGCCTGTGACCCGGACCCAGCCCGCTGCGCACAGACCCCGGCCCTGGGCACCCCTGGTGAGCGCCTTGTGCACCAGAGCTCCGCACAGCACCAGCCCTCGGGCTCCCGCAGCTTCTGTTCATTTGCTGCAGTCCTGACGGGTCAGTCTCTGAGCAGCCATGCTGCCAGGTGACAAACCCAGGCACGCAGAGATGTACATCCTTTACCCAGGGTGACACGATGTGGAGCTGAAGCCATGTCTGGGAGTCTGGTGACTGTGTCTGCGCTCGAGCCGCCTCACAGTGAAACAAACTGGGGACTGGCCTTTTCCTGAGTGGCCTTAGGACAGTGCAGTGGCCTGCAGTCTCCTGGCCAGTCTGCAAAATGTAGCAAAGATGAGGTACCTTGTAGCCTTACATGTTCCTATTTTTCTTTTCTCTTCTTTTTTTAATTTAAGGATTAGAATTAGTATATATAAAGTGCTTAGTGCAGGAGCTGGGAGAGAAAGTGGATACTCAGTAAATTATAGCAATTGTAAATTGTAAAAGGCATGTCATTTATTTGATGTAATCCCCCATTCTAAGCACCCTGTTAATTAGTTGGTAATTCCTCTCTTGAAAGAAATTATAAAGAATTTTTTTATCTGTTTGTTAAAATATTATTTTATTGTGATAAAATATTCATAACAGAAATTTCACTCTTTTAATACTTTTTAAGTGTACAATGCAGGTTAATAAGAGAAACGCATACAAATTTATTTACGTGTACACGGGGTAAAATAAGGTGATTACCCAAGATCCCATGAGGCACAGATACTTATACAGTCTTATTTCAGAGAGGAGGGTGGAAGGTAGAATGTAGGTGATTCTATTGAGGGGCAATAAATGATTACTAAGGAGAATGAATGGGTCAAGAAACAAAGATTAATTCGTAAATGGTTCTCTTTAAGTCTGAGAAATGGACTATTTTTTTGAAAGAGTCTGTTCAGGTGTGGTCACGTCTTGGTCTTCTTTTCTGCAATAGATAATGAGCTAACAGGGAGGGGAAGGAAAAAGTAATTGTTCTCTTCCATGGGTCTGCAGGGTCTTCATGTAGACAGAGGAGAGACCCCTTCCAACCTCTGTTGATCTTAAGGGCCTTTAATTCAAAATATACTCATCATACCAGGGAGCTGTATTTTGAGGCAAAGTTCTCTGCACTCCTTCAGTCCTCCTGTTTGGAACTTCCCTAGAAGTTTCACCTATCAACAGCTGAATCAGTCATTGTGGAGAGATTTGGATTAGAGGTTGTTAGATAAGAAACAGGCAAAGAAGGGGAAAAAAACTGGGATAAGCAGAAAAGGAAAATAAATACATATATTGTCCTATATCTTCTTGAATCAGTCTCTTAGTCCTAAGAACAGAAGCGTTCAGTCAAGCAGCTGTGTCCATTCTAGGAGGTGGCACTAAGCAGGGCTGGGCTTCTACTTGTGATGCAGGCAAGCTGGTCTTTAAATAAGAGGCATTTCTATGGAAACAAAAGAAAAACAAAGGTGTTTCTTAATGTCTAGAGTAGTCCATTTCTAGAATCGCAGAAGTATCTTCAGATTGTAGTGGCAATCTTACAGGTTTTCCTGGATTATAGTAGAAATTAAGTGTTCATGTGAACTTCCTGAGCAGCCCACACGTCAGCAGGCGCAGAGGCTGTGTACATGTGAGTTACTGTGCTCACCCTTCCTGAAGTTTATATCAAGTTGTCTAACTTCAGTTTGCAGGGCTTCAAGAAAAACAGTTTTAAATTCTACTGATTCCAAGTGAGAAAAATGGGAGAAAAATCCAAAAACATTAGTTTGAAGACTTGCAGCCAAGAAAGAATTCAGGATTTAGTCCAAATTGTAGGAAAACAATAAAAATTCAATAACAATGGACAAGATAGAATCTGGTAACAGGCGTCCTATACTTTTCCTCTGAAACACAGTATTTCTCTCCCATTTCCCCATTTTTACCAAGGATAAATCATAATTATGCTTGACAACATGTATCCAGATATATTCAGAACAATATAACTAAAAAATTAAACTCTGTTATTTATTTGACATTTGACAATGCTTCCCATAAGATTTTAACATACCAAATAAGCCAAATATATTTTTCTTAGGTTTCCAGAGGTTACTTTTGGAAAAGATTTAATTTTAAAATTTGAAATTTGACTTTGGGAAGTACACCAAATATTAAAGGTTTAAAACACTTGATCAAATTAGGATCACAGTTCACTGTAAATAATAGTCATTCATTTAACCAAAGTGATAATTAAAAATTTTCAAACAACCTTTACACTTTGAGAGAGAAGACTCAGTTTTCTAAATAATCAAAAGACCTAATAAAGATCTTTTTTTTGCAGTTTACTCAAAAGTTGAACAAAAGCCTTTTACCCTCCCTATTAATACTACATGAAAATCTTGTTCAAAAGAGGAAACCATATTCTACATTTGTGTCAGTATATTATTAATGCTAAAGTTAATTTTAATAAAGACTTATAAATAAATCCATCCAGTCTTAATTAGCTTTGACCACACAAGATAAGCTTTCCATAAACATTTTGTAATCGTTTATACTTTTCTATTAAAATTCTAGAGAAAACTCTGTTGTTCAACACAGAAGCCCAGACCCCGGCCTTGCATCCATGTGCTCTTGATATTAATGCTCAATCTTTAGAAAAAAACTAATTCCCTTATAATTTTAGCCAACTTGATCACACATAATATTCTTTTCGCAAGATTTGTCTTTCACAAGCCTACAACTTGCTTAAACCTCCAGTTTTGCCCTATACTTTCTCTTTCTGTATTGGGATGCTACAAAAATGTGCTTTCCTCGCTTCCTAATTGTTTTGACCGAAAAGTTCTCAGTCATGTCAAAGAAAAAAATCGCTTTCTCTTTTCAACTTTCTTTACATTTTACTTCCTTTATATGCTCTATAATAGAGGATTTTCTTATATCAAGTAGTTTTAATTATACATATTAGCTATAACATTGACTCTTAGTGCTACAGGTAGTTAGACAGGCATGAGTGGGGCAGGAGAGGGCTCTCTCCCACCCACTAGGAACATTGGGTGATTATCTGGCAATTATCACATTGCCTCTCTAAAAGTGGTAAATATATAAAATAAAAGAAATAAAATAAAAGTGATAAAGAGCACCAGAGAGAGGCCATTTCCTAATGGCCAAGCCTGTTGCACTAAAGTGTTATTTAATTGAATGCAGGTGCCAGGGAGAAGCAACTTCCTGGGCATGCACATTAAGAGACAAAATGGTGAAGTCTGACCTTCTGGAGGCACACCGCCGGAAAAGGGAGGAAAGCCTCAGGTGCGGATGCGTGCAACCTCCTGAACACACTGCGCATGCTGACCTCTCAAGGGTAAAGACAGCACTGCGTATGTGGGCGGCCCCCACAAGGGAAGGATCATGGCAAAGAGGCCAGACTATAAAGTCTGAGGGTCAAGCCCAAACACCACGCTTGACCTTCAGGTGCCCACTTGGGTCTCTTCCAAGTGAGCCTTCTTTTCTCTCCTGTTCTAAAGCCTTTCTCTACAAACATCCACTCTTGCTCTGAAATTTGTCTCAGTCCCTTTCTGCTGTATACCCCTTAGTTGAATTCTTTCTCATGAGGAGGCAAAAACTGAGACTGCCGTAGACCCTTACGGATTCACCACTGGTAACCTGGATACCTTCCACCAGTAACATTAGTGAACCTAATTTTCAATGAAAAATCTAAAAAGCAAATTTTGAATTGTCTTATGCCAGTACTTATAGATGAAAATTATTTCATAACTTTTTCTTATTAACAGGTCTAAATATATTTAGTTTTTCTATATCATATAAATGACTCAAGTATTTTACAATTACCTATTAATTTAAAGTAATATGACTTTAAGTTTCTGAAAAAAGATTTTTGAAACGATGAAAATTTTGTTTATAAACTTTCATTCCATTTACATTTATTTAATCTGTTTATTCTTAACAATTATGCTTGAATAGTTCATTAAACAAAGTCAGGCATCATCTCAAGTTATTTCTTTGTTAATCACTTCTGTAGCTCACAATGTTAGGCATTTATCATGTAAAAAAGAGCTCCAAAGTTAAACACATGTTTATTTTGCTGATCAGAAGACACAGCTGTTTTCATTAAACCCATAATGTTAAACTAGTTATTTACTAATGTTTTATCCAAGTCATGAGAACTAAAGGCATTTGAGTTAATGTCTATTTTTCTATTAAAATATTTTTATTTAAGCAGTTTCCTTTTCCTCAAGCCAATGAAATAGAAATTTTATATATTCTAATAGTGAAATATCACATAAACATGACAAATATAAACATACAGACATTCAGACACATAGATAGAATTGTGTAGCTTTATATAGTTTGTATTTGCCAGATTTTAAATAATTTTCTTCCCCCTTTAAACTATCAATCTCTTGATTACCTGTTCCATTGGTCTAGGCAACTGTTAGTTAAGCAACCCTAAATTTACACTTTCAAAAGGATGTCTCAGGTAAAAGTTTGTATCTCCAAGGCACAGAACTTAGATCTAAACACCATCATTTACTGAAACAAAAATAGCATGAATGAAGGCCCCCTCAAGACAAGATTGTCAGGAAAGGTATCCTAAACAAAGGTAAGATTTGGTGTATAAACGTTAAGCCAATGTGTTTCTTAACGTAAACATTTCTAGTGGCTCCTGTATATGGAGGTACCCTCATAAATGGAGATTTCCTTAAAGATATACCTTTTTTTCTATGAAGAGTATTCTATGAAGAATATTTCTATTTACCCAGCTAAATGCCAGCAATCTAGTTAGATAGCGGGTCTTTCAACTTAGTTTATTTCTTGATTAGGTTACTGACTCAAAGTGGATCCCTTTAATGAATAGGGCAAAGAAAATGTTTGCAGTTTCCCTGGCCTAATATTTGAAATGTAAAAAGCAGCACAACTTGAAGTGCATCTAGATCTTTAAAAACAAACCAAGGATTCCACTTCTGTGTTGAGCTGTAGGCGCCCCCAAAAGAGGGAGGCACCTTAGGACCGGGCTTTGCAATATTTCCACAGTACTCCTTGCTACAGACATCCCCTGAGCCTGGGGGTGACCCAGTGCCAAGAAGGCCTCTCTGGAGCAGGCTGTTCTCCATAGGAATCTTACTGCTTGGTGGGGAGTGTTCCCACAGCCTCCAAGTGTTCAAATCTGTATTTTTACCTGAACACCCAAAGAAACAAGTAGCCCCCTGCAGGAGCAAGTATTTACTACAGCCACTGCCAGTTATTCCAAAACTGCAACTTTGGTCAGTGACTTGTCAGCCATTGCACACACAAAAAGTCAAATTCTCTCTCACAGTTCAGAGTAATTCCTGGGACACCCCACCTCCCCCGCCAAAGCCAAAGAGATCAGGTAACTTATTGCAAAAGACAGAAGAGCTTCAGAACTGATAGGAACCTGCCCACGACTCTGTACTTTACAAGAAAAACAGAAAACTCTCAAAAGGGGGAGTGCCTTTTTCTGTATTTTTCAAGTGGCCGCACAGTCATTTGAAATCTCCCTTAGATTTCTTCATGTGGTATCAGAAACAGCAAAAGGAAAGAGAAGCAGAAGTGGGAGGAAATAGAATAACAAGTCTTAGAGGAGCCAGGTTGGGGAGTCTTTTTTTTAAAAAGACTAAGCTTTTACATTTTTTCTCAGCAAAAATTATGCCAGCAAGCTAGAAAGCAAACAAACACACCAAACATTTTTAAACAAGAGTTTCAGTTAACTGAAAAAATTCCCACAAACAGGACCCAAAAAAGGAAAAGACAGAAAAACCTTTTTGTTATTTTTACTCAAAAACATTATACCTTAAATATCAGCTTTTATTTAAGCCAACTTCTGACCATAGAATTCTAAATGAAATGTTATCAAATCTCTTATCATTAGAGTTCAGCCACAATGAACATAAAGTAGGTCTCCCATTCAGTTTGTCTGGTTCTAAAACCAGCTTTTTTCTCCAATTGTGCATGCAAATGAATTATTTTAAGCATTTCAAAGGATCCCTATTTTGGCTACTGCTGCTTAAAATCATCCTGGGTTGGGTGGGTCCACTTTCCTATGTATTTATAAGATGAAGCTCCATAAATGTTATACACAGATTCAGCTGGTATTTAACAGGTTTTGGTCACAAATGAAAAACCAAGCCCCAATCTCAAATGATAGAAAACCGCTGCAATATTAAAAAGCATACTGTGTCAAACAAGACCACTGGTCCACATTGCCAAGCCCATGACCTGAATTCCCCATCCTGAGAAAAAGGTGGAAAAACCCAAGCCTTCCATCCTAAGGTAGAGGTGGAAAAAAGCCCGTTCTCTGCAGAGTCCTTTATTGGAACCTTCTGTCCAAAGACAAACCAAAGCCCTCAGTCCTAAAGGAAAAAGAGGTTTTGAAAACCAGTCAAACTATCATCTAGACTTTCAACAAAAGAGTAGAAGATTCAAATTCAGAAGAACTCACAAGTTCAATAGAACTTACCTGAAATATCTGTTGGAACTTCTTCTGAAGGCAGAGAAAATGCAATGGGTTCCTGCTGGTGCCCAGCAGGGGTTTCAGAGAGAAACACTGGAGGATGGGGGTGGTGGGGTGGTGGCAGGGGAAGTCGCTCTGGATCCTGCCAACTACACTATATATGTTGACCTAGAAGGATAAAGCTGAGGCCAAATTAACGTAAGCAGAGAATTTTGGGGGCCAAGCTTCAGAATTGCCATCAGGAGCACAAATTCAGGTTGCCCTGAATGTGCCCTCTGATTAGCAGTGCTTGCAAGTGAATTTCTAAAGAAAAAAATAAGTTCCTGAGTTTTTTTTTAACCAAGAATTTATGTTAAAATACAGTAAGATTTGATTAGCTATACATTGTTTATTTGTATCACAAAATGACTTTAACAATTGTCCTCCAGCATGAGTGTGGGGTGTGACTGAAGTCCCACATTTTGTCTCTCTGAGCCTGATGGATTTTGCAGCCCTCACATATCTTAGACTGCCCTGAGCTATTTTTCTTTTCTCAGAGCACACCACCTTTCAGGAACCTCCTCAGGTTCGGCTATTTGGAAGCTCTGCGAATCCAGCCCTTTGGGTTTTTATGTAAGCTTCACTATGTAGGCATGTTTGATTAGGTCATTGGCCATTGGTGATCAACTTAACTTCAGCCCTTCTCCCATCCCTGGAGGTTGGGAGATGGAGGTAAAATTCCCAATCCTCAAATCATGCCTGGGTCTTTCTGTTGACCAGCTCCCCAGCCCCGTGAAGCTACCTGGGGGCTGCCAGACATCAGCCTACTCATTAGCATAAAAAGACACTCAACACTTCGGAAGATTCCGAGGACTTCGGGAGTTGTATGCTAGGAAAAGGGGAAACAATTAAATGGTTGCTTAACTATTGGTTACTTCCCTAGAAATACGTCATTAGGTACAGGTAATTTCATTGTTGTTTGAATATCACAGAGTGTACTTGCACAAACCTAGATGGTGTAGACTACTAGACACCTACACTATATGTTATGGCCTATTGCTCCCAGGCTACAAACCAGTGCAGCATGTTACTGTACTGAATACCGTAAGCAATTGTAACATAGTGGTAAGTATTTGTGTATCTAAACATAGAAAGCGTACAGTAAAAATATCGTATAAAAGATTGAAAATGCACACTTGCATAGGGCAATAATTCTAGGGGACCACCGTTTTATACCAGTTCATCATTGACTGAAACATCCCAGGCAGCACATGGCTGTATATTTTTCACAAGATCACAGTCTTCCATCCAGGTCTTGTCAGTTCGGGATGAACTCATTTATTTCCTGATGATAGTGGAATTTCTTCCTGTCAATTGTTGCCAAGATGGTAGACACAAGACACAAAGGGTGGCCTCAGGGGACAGAGCTAGGGAATGACTGTGTGGGGCTGGAGAGGCAGTGCAGGAGGGAGGTGTCCAAGGACTCTCCTTCTTCCTGGGTGATAGGAGGGCAGACAGTGGCCAGGAGTCCGCAGGCATGCCCTAGCTGAGGCTCAGGTGAAAGGATTTCCCTGCAGACGCTCAGTCTTCTGTGTCGCTTGGCTTGTTTGTTTGTTCTATGCTGTGCTTCTCTCTCAAGAACTTCAAGCCTTCAGGAATCTGGTCTTAGCAGGCTGAGGGGCACTGCAGACAGACCAGCATATCCATTTTGGGGACACAATAAGGGAAGGAGGCCCCTGGGTGTCCCAGGATTGCTACATTCTTTCGAGGAGCACAGAGGAAGATGCTGGTGGCTTGCACCTCTGTTGCTGGTGCAGCAGCACTGTGGCGTGCCTGAGGCTGGCTGGGAGCAGCCACACCTCGTGCAGCACCGTCAGGGGTACCGGGCCGACCTTAGTCTGCTCCTGGAAACAGACAGAGCAGCTCTCCCACTCCTGTCCTGCTGTCTCTGACTTCTCCTCTCCTGGTTTCCATCATTTAAAAAAGCAATCCTGAATATAAATACATGAATATACCATTTTGGGACATACTATGTTTGAACTATCCTAAATTACACATAAGGTAAAAGTTCCCTGGGCTATTACCATCTCCAGTTCTACTTCTAATTGTAGCCCTGTCTTCAAAGGTTATCAGTTTTATGTCTGTCCTCTTAGATGCATTTTTACATGTAAAAATTCATAGTTAACATATTTAACATGTTAACATAACATTATGTTAAACATCTTAACATATTTAGCATCGTATAACACATTTTCATTAAATTCCTTTTTTCACCTATGCCATAGAGATATTTTCAGACCAGTACATAGAATGGCACCAAATGTTGGTGAACATGTGGAGCACTTCCTTTTTATTCGATCTTAAATGATACCTCACGCACGTCTCTTTGAGGAGGTATGTAGTGTCTCTCTAAAACAGTCACCTAGAATTTAAAATGTCAGGATAAGTAATGTACATCTAAAATTTAACTGAAAATGGCAAATTTATCTTCAAAAGACCTTGCCAATTGATACTGTCACCAACTGTCCCCTTGCCACTACCAATTTCTTTTGAATTTTGATAAGTCTCATGGGCAGAACAGCAGTCTACTCTTGCTGTTATCATTTGCATTTCCTTGGTTTGTGGGGAGGCTGTCTTTTCATGTTCGTTGTCAATCTGAATTCCCTTTTCTGTGAATGGTCTACTCTCATCTCTTGTCCAGTTTGCAATTATTTGCTTTCTTATTGGTTTTGTCATATAAGACTTTACAATTTTGATGTCATCAAACTGATCAAATTTTTCTTTAAAGCTGAGCATTCAGTGAACTCCTTTAATCTAAATGATCTTTTTTTTCCCCTTTGTATTTAGAGACACTGCGTTATCACTGTCAAGGCAGCTTTGCAGAGAGCTCTACCATCAAAGCCGCCACAGGAACCTGGGAGGGCCAGCAGCATGGGGAGGGCCGTGTGTAAAGACAGAAGGCTTGAAGGTGGCCTCACAAGGCCAGGCTTCCCACAGGATGGCAGGAGGTGTGCCCTGAGAACAGACTGGCCCAGTGGGATGGCACACCAGACTTCCCACCTGCCTGTGGCCCTGAGCAGCGGCGTGGCTGACTTCAGGAGTTTTAGTTTGCTATTAGGTGTCAGCTCTTCTAAGACACAAGCTGTGCTGGCAAAGCAAAAGGAAGCTGGGCTTGCTTGCTAAGTGACTTGATTATATCAACATGTTTAACATCTCTCGTCTGTTCCTCCTTTATCTCAGAGATGGGGGAAAGGTGGGAGCAAAGCCAGTCTGTGTCACCCGCATCTGAGCAGCATGTGAGGCCTGCAGACATTTCTCCTGTTTACTGGTCTTTGGGTGGCAGATGCGTTCCCCGCATCACAGCACGGCATGGCGTGGGGAGGCAGGCTTTGGGCGATTCCCTGTCCTCAACACACGTTACACCTCCAAGGGCTAACACTGCAGTACAGGTGAAGGGGAGGTGGGAAAGACTGAAGATGTGTGATTTACACGAGGAAATGTGTATGCATTTAGAATACATCTGTATCTTTACATTTCATGCTATATAGAGCATGCATAGCACGTGTGTGTGTGTGTATCTATATGTTATAACACATACAGTAAATTGTGGAATCCAGGCAAAGACTCATTTCTGTTTGATTCTAAAGACTCTTATCTCCATGGTTTTCAATAGAGTGAAATCCTTAAGAATACAGACTCGGCCACTTACTGTCTGGGGGGCCTCTCTTTTGTTCTTGTCTCTCAGTTTCCTTATTTCTCAAGTAGGCAAAATGGGATAGTTACCTGTCTATTGTGAAGTTTAACTTTGTAATGCATACCAAGAGTTTAGGGCCAGGTGTGTAGTCAGACTGTATCACGTTAGTGATTATTAGTATTTTCCTCTCTGAGGCCCTCAGAAGATGAACTCAAATGTCCTCTGCTTCCAGCTTGTCTTCCCGGGCCCTCGGAGCCCTAGGATGGGTGGGGCCTGCCAGCAGGGTCAGGCCTGGGTTCCACCTCTCTGTGGCTGGGCTGGGTCCTCAGCTCCGGGCTCTAGGTTTGGGCAGCACGTGGGTGGGGCGCTGCTCTCTACCTGAGTTTCTGAACTGAGTTTAAAAATTAATGGGGGGAGGGTGGGCTCTTCTCTGGCAGTAAGACCAGAGGTGGTGGAAGAAGGAAGTGAGAGAGAACGGAAGAGAGCACAGGTGGTCCCACACCCCAAGGGAGGAAGCTGCCCAATAGTGTGTCATGACTGGGCTGTGCATTGCCCTGCCTGAAATTCCAGCCTCACCTCTTCACTGACACCGTCCCATCCACAGTCCTGCTGCAGGCAGAGGACCCAGAGCACCTCCCCACCCTCCACCCACCCCAGCCACCTACCAAGGCAGGCCCAGGCCCTCAGCACCTTTGTCCTCGGGGGCTCCTCATGGCACGTGCAGACGAACCAGGCTGCTCTGGAGCCAAGTGTCGTTTCCGAGAGGCCTCTGCTGGGCAAGGAGGAAGACGGGCCATTGGAACCACAGAGGAGTGTGCTGCAGCAGGGACAGATCCGCCTCCTGCTTTGACCACGAGGCTGCGGCCACTCTTGGTGAAATCTGAGTCACCTCCTAACTGCTAAGCCCAGTGAGGCACTTTTCTCTCTCTCTGTCTCTTACTGGCAACCTGCAGTGCTGCTGACCACTTCCATCTTTCTTCCTGTTCCGTTCTCCTCCCACCTCCCTCCCATTCCACCTGGCTTTTCCTCCTTTTCAAATGTTTAGCTCCACTACTCCAAAGGTTCCCCCATCTCACACAGATGCCACGTGGTCGCCTTGCTTTCAGCCTGCGTGTAGACGTGGTCCTGGCACACCCTGTGAGAAGAGGTGCCATGTTTTAGATTACTTGACTTAGGTCCAGAGAACCAGTCAAGGAACCTCATACCCCAGCCAAGGAGGGATCCCAGCAGTGTTCCAGGGCCTCAGCTGAGGTGCTGTGCCTGCCAGCAGTGAGGGAGAGCCCTGGGGTTTCACTGTCCTCCTAACCTGGGCTCCTCGGTTGCATTTAGCTGTTCCTATTGATCATATACAGATGCTCATGGAAGGAAATGGAGAAACAAGCACTCTCCAATCCAGGTAGCATGTACAAAGCACAAACTGCAAGGTACTAGCATTTCTAGGTTCTTGGAAGGGGCAGCAAGTATACAAAAATGAATTTTCCAGGAGTCCACTCTCAGTTGGGCTTGAGAAAATATGCAGTTTTGCTGTTGCTTAACCAGTGCTGCATTGTCAAATAGAGTGATCCCAGGATCTTCTCCAAGGATGTACTTTGCCAGCCCTTGGAAGCCCTGCCATTTTGCTCAACATACTTTTGGTTATGTTTTTATTAGACAGGCAGCATTCCACTCCTGTTGGTTCCAAAATCCACAGCTCAGTATGTTTTCCAGAAATCATTTTAATAAAAGACATGTGAAAAAGTCAAACACCTCTTTAGCATCTGTACAATAAAATTAAAAAACAGTTACAAAAATACAAAGCATCTGGTGGGTGGATCCACTATCAAGGGGCCAAAGGAGAATCCACACCCAGTTTCTGGGTGAGATATCAGCTTCCCTGGAGGGACAGTGTGAACGCTACCTTCCAAAACATTTCCTTATAAAGGCGAAGCAAAGAATGCCAAGAAATGACACGTTTAACTGGTTTAATTAAATGAGTTCAACGCATGTTTTCCTTCTGTCATGGTAGCTAACTAGAGGTTTCTGGTCTGACTCACTCAACCCTGCCACCCTTTACCCTTCTCAGTCTCTGGTCAGTCCTGAAACCCTGAAAATCCCCCATTACATGAGAGTCCCTGTATCCTGATGGCCTCATCTGGATAAGTTTCTAAGTCTTGATATTGGATTCCTGAACTTCTGAAAAGGCCTGTGTTAAACCCTCTCAAATACTGTGAGTGGGGCTATAAACCAGTGCAAACTTTATGGTGGAAAATGTCATCAAATCTGTTAAAATATGCTCGTACTCTTTGACCAAGATTTATGAATTTATAATATCGATATATGTTTGGGGTATGTAAAGATGAACACACATGAGGTATAGCACAGTTCCGTTTGCAAAAATCCAACTTTTCATTGAGAGGAGACTCATTCAACAAATTATGTTACAACAGAGCACTGGAATCATATGGCATAATCTATGCAATAATAAGCTGCCCCTGAAAAGACTAAGCCGGATCAATTATACAAATTACAATGGAAAGATGCCAGTTGGATCTGATGTGAAAAACCAAATTTCCGTGCAGCATATAGAGTAAACATGATCTGCATAAAACACAGTGCATGCATAGTTATGCAACTGGAAAAAGTGCACCTTAAATGCACATGGTGGTTTTGGGAGCTGGGAAAGGGCATGGTGGGATCAGGACATTCACCTCCAGGGTGCTGTAATAGTGTGTGTCTCGCTCCTGCTCCTGCTCATGTGAGTCATAGAGGCATTGCCATTCAGCACTGCTCAGCTGTTTCCATCGGGCCTGTGATCGAGTCCAGAAGGACCGTTCTGTCTTCTTCATCTGCCTCATAAAGTCCCTTTCTTGATGAAGGAAATAAATATGCTTCAATGGGGAGAAGAGAAAACTGAGGGGAAAGTAATGGGTTAACAGAAGATAAGCCACTTGGGTGAGTAATTCACATTTGTCTTTATAATGCTTTGATTATTTTTTTAAGAGTTATTACCACAAAGATTAAACGATGCAATAACTAAATGAGAAAAAAGGCATAGAAGCTGCCTGCTTTATTAATCATATGAGTAATTAGCAGGGCACAGCTGTCTGAAATCTGGGTCATTGGAGACCAAGGGTCTATGAAACTACTCCATTGTAATTTGGATGCAGATGGCATTGAGGTGGCCTTTTTGAGACACTGCAGACACAGAGGTGAGACATGGTCAACCTCAGGGACCATGGATACAAGGACTAGAGCCACAACCAGAGCTTTTTCACAGAGGGGAGCAGGAGCTGGCAGAAGCCCTGTCATAGCAGCAGCCCTGAGCATCCCCAGAGCCTGGGAGCAGCAGAGCCCTTCCTCCTCCATGAGGGAACCAGTGGCCTTCTGGCAGGCCCAGGTGAAGGCCATTGTGGTGGTGGTGGTGGCAGAGCCTGGAGAGCCCAGCCAGTGGAGAATATGGTCTCCAGGTCCCTGCATCCTGTAGAATCTTTACCCTTCCACCTTCCCCAGCAACATGCAGGATCCGGCTCTCAGCCCAGCCTCTGCCATTGCAGGCTTCTGCTGCAGGCACCACCCCACCAGACTGCAGGGACACCTGAGCTCAGGTTCGATCCTTGCACTAGGACCCAAGCCTCTCACTCCCTTTTGGCTCCACATGCAGGCACACATACACCTGAGGGGTAAGAGCTATTTCACACTCTCTTCCTAATCATTTCTTTTCCCTGTGAATTCCTCCGTGGCCCTTTCCTGCCAGTCTTACTTAGACACATTACCAGATATCCTCCTGGGTAACTGCATTTTATGTGTGGGCTGAGGCTTTGGCTCCTTACATGCCCGTGTTTTCAGTTAAATGTCAAATTGATTAAATCAGTGTTTCTTCAGGTAAAATATATTTTCTACAACTTTCATGAGATAGACTCTCTGCTTGGCAAAAAGCCAACACTAAGAGATTTTTAAGGTCAATTTTTGTATTTAAACACTAGCTTTGAATTCCATCCTTAACAAAAACTTTTAATTAATTAATTTATATTATATTATACTTTAAGTTCTGGGATACATATGCAGAACGTGCAAGTTTGTTACATAGGTATACACGTGCCACGGGGATTTGCTGCACCCATCAACCCATCATCTACATTAGGTATTTTTCCTAATGCTATCCCTCCCCTAGCCCTCCAACCCCCAACAGGCCCCAGTGTGTGATGTTCCCCTCCCTGTGTCCATGTGTTCTCATTGTTCAACTTTCACTTATGAGTGAGAACATGCGGTATTTGCTTTTCTGTTTCTGTGTTAATTTGCTGAGAGTGATGATTTCCAGCTTCATCCATGTCCCTGGTCCCTGCAAAGGATATGAACTCATCCTTTTTTATGGCTGCATAGAATTCCATGGTGTATATGTGCTACATTTATTTTATCCAGTCTATCATTGATGGGCATTTAGGTTGGTTCCAACTCTTTGCTATTGTGAACAGTGCTGCAGTAAACATACATGTGCATGTGTCTTTATAGTAGAGTGACTTATAATCCTTTGGATATATACCCAGCAATGGGACTGCTGAGTCAAATGGTATTTCTGGTTCTAGGTCCTTGAGGAATTGCCACACTGTCTTCCACAGTGGTTCAACTAATTTACACTCCCAACAGTGTAAAAGCATTCCTGTTTCTCCACATCCTCTCCAGTGCCTGCTGCTTCCTGACTTTTTAATGATCACCATTCTAACTGGCATCAGGTGGTATCTCATTGTGGTTTTGATTTGCATTTCTCTAATGATCAGTGATAATGAGCATTTTTTCATATATTTGTTGGCCACATAAATGTCTTCTTTTGAAAAGTATCTGTTCATATCTTTCACCCACTTTTAATGGGGTTGTTTGTTTTTTTTCTAGTAAATTCATTTAAGTTCCTTGTAGATTCTGGATATTAGCCCTTTGTCATATGGATAGATTGAAAAATTTTTCTTCCATTCAGTATGTTGCCTGTTCACTCCAATGATAGTTTCTTTTTCTGTGCAGAAGCTCTTTAGCTTAATTAGATCCTATTTGTCAATTTTGGCTTTTGTTGCAATTGCTTTTGGTGTTTTAGTCATGAAGTCCTTGTCTATGCCTATGTCCTGAATAGTGTTGCCAAGGTTTTCTTCTAGGGTTTTTATGGGGTTAGGTCTTACATTAAAGTCTTTAATCCATCTTGAGTTAATTTTTATAAAAGGTTTAAGGAAGGGGTCCAGTTTCAGTTTTCTGCATACGGCTAGACGGTTTTCTCAACACCATTTATTAAATAGGGAATTCTTTTCCCATTGCTTATTTTTGTCAGGTTCATCAAAGATCAGATGGTTGTAGATGTGTGGGGTTATTTCTGAGGCCTCTGTTCTGTTCCCTTGGTCCATATATCTGTTTTGGTACCAGTACCATGCTGTTTTGGTTACTGTAGCCCTGCAATATAGCTTGAAGTCAGGTAGCATGATGCCTATAGCTGTGTTCTTTTTGCTTCAGATTGTCTTGGCTATACAGGCTCTTTTTTTTGCTTCCATATGAAATTTAAAGTAGTTTTTCCTAATTCTGTGAAGAAAGTCAATGGTAGTTTGATAGAGATAGCACTGAATCTATAAATTACTTTGGGTAGTATGGCCATTTTCACTATATTGAACCTTCCTATCCACAAGCATGGAATGTTTTTCCATTTGTTTGTGTCCTCTTTGATTTCCTTGAGCAGTGGTTTGTAGTTCTCCTTGAAGACATCCTTCACATCCCTTGTAAGTTGTATTCCTAGGTATTTTATTCTCTTTGTAGCAATTATGAATGGGAGTTCACTCATGATTTGGCTCTCTTTTTGTCTGTTATTGGTGAGTAGGAATACTTGTGATTTTTGAACATTGATTTTATAACCTGAGACTGCTGAAGTTACTTATCAGCTTAAGGAGATTTTGGGCTGAGATGATGGGGTTTTCTAAACATACAGTTATGTCATCTGCAAACAGAGACAATTTGACTTCCTCTCTTCCTATTTGAATGCCCTTTATTTCTTTCTCTTGCCTGATTGCCCTGGCCAGAACTTCCAATACTATGTTGAATAGGAGTGGTAAGACATCCTTGTCTTGTGCTGGTTTTCAAAGGGAATGCTTCCAGCTTTTACCTATTCAGTATGATATTGGCTGTGGGTTTGTCATAAATAGCTCTTATTATTTTGAGATATGTTCCATAATACCTAGTTTATCAAGAGTTTTTAGTATGAAGGGGTGTTGAATTTTATCGAAGGGCTTTTCTGCAACTGTAATCTTGTGGTTTTTGTCATTGGTTCTGTTTATGTGATGAATAACATTTATCGATTTGTGTATGTTGAAGCAGCCTTGCATCCTGGGGATGAAGCCTACTTGATCGTGGTGGGGAAGCTTTTTGATGTGCTGCTGGATTCAGTTTGCCAGTATTTTATTGAGGATTTTCACATCGATGTTCACCAGGGATAATGTCCTGAATTGTTGTTGTTGTTATTGTGTCTCTGCCAGGTTTTGGTATCAAAATGATTCTGGCCTCATAAAATGAGTTAGGGAGGAGTCTCTTTTTTTTCTATTGTTTGGAATAGTTTCAGAAGTAATGGTACCAGCTCCTCTTTGTACCTCTGTTAGAATTCTGCTGTGAATCCATCTGTTCCTAGGCTCTTTTTGTTGGTAGGCTATTAATTACTGCCTCAATTTCAGAACTTATTATTGGTCTATTCAGGGATTCGAATTCTTCCTGGTTTCATCTTGGGGGGGGTTGTATGTGTCTAGGAATTTATCCATTTCTTCTAAATTTCTAGTTTATTTGCATATAGGTGTTGATAGTATTCTCTGATGGTAGTTTGTATTTCTGTGGGATCAGTGGTAATCTCTCCTTGATCATTTGTTATTGTGTCTATTTGATTCTTCTCTCTCTTCTTCTTTGTTAGTCTGGCTAGTGGTCTATCTATTTTGTTAATGTTTTCAAAAAACCAGTTCCTGGATTCATTGATTTTTTTGAAGGGTTTTTTGTGTCTGTATCTTCTTCAGTTGTGCTCTGATCTTAGTTATTTCTTGTCTTCTGCTAGCTTTTGAATTTGTTTTCTCTTGCTTCTCTGGTTTTTTTTTTCTTTTTTTTTTTTTTTGAGACGGAGTTTTGCTCTTGTTACTCAGGCTGGAGTGCAATGGTGCGATTTCAGCTCACTGCAACCTCCGCCTCCTAGGTTCAAGCAATTCTCCTGCCTCAGCCTCCTGAGTAGCTGGGATTACAGGTGCACACCACCATGCCCTGCTAATTTTTTGTATTTTTAGTAGAGACGGGGTTTCACCATCTCTAGTTCTTTTAATTGTGACATTAGGGTGTTGATTTTAGATCTTTCCTGCTTTCCCCTGCAGACATTTAGTGCTATAAATTTCCCTGTAAACACTGCTTTAGCTGTGTCCTGGAGATTCTGGTATGTTGTCTCTTTGTTCTCATTGGTTTCAAAGAACTTCTTGATTTCTGCCTTAATTTTGTTATTTACCCAGTCGTCATTCAGGAGCAGGTTGTTCAGTTTCCATGTAGTTGTGCAGTTTTGAGTGAGTTTCTAAACCTTGGGTTCCAATTTGATTGCACTGTGGTCTGAGAGACTGTTTGTTACGATTTCCATTCTTTTGCATTTTCTGAGGAGCGTTTTACTTCCAATTATGTGGCCAATTTTAGAATGAGTGCTGAGAAGAATGTATATTCTGTTGATTTGGGGTGGAGAGTTCTGTAGATGTTTATTAGATCTGCTTGGTCTAGAGCTGAGTTCAAGTCCTGAATATCCTTGTTAATGTTCTGTCTCATTGATCTGTCTAATACTGACAGTAGGGTGTGAGATCCCCCACTATTATTGTATGGGAGTCTAAGTCTCTTCGTAGGTCTATAAAAACTTGCTTTGTGAATCTGGATGCTCCTGTGTTGGGTGCATATATGTTTAGAATAGTTAGCTCTTCTTGTTGCATTGATCTCTTTATCATTATGTAATGTCCTTCTTTGTCTTTTTTGTTCTTTGTTGGTTTAAAGTCTGTTTTATCAGAGACTAGGATGTATCCCCTGCTTTTTCCTGCTTTCCATTTCTTTGGTGAATATTTCCCCATCCCTTTATTTTGAGCCTATGTGTGTCTTTGCACATAAGATGGGTCTCCTGAATACAGCACACCAATGGGTCTTGACTCTTTATCCAATTTGCCTGTCTGTATCTTTTAATTGGGGCATTTAACCCATTTACATTTAAGGTTAATGTTTTAATTTGATCCTGTCATCATGATTCTAGTTGGTTGTTTTGCTCATTAGTTGATTCAGTTTTTGGAATTTTCAGCCTTTTTGCTCTGGTTTTTTGTCATCTTTCTGGATTTATCTACCTTTGGTCTTTGATGTGGATGACCTATGGATGAGGTTTTTGTGTGGATGCCCTGTTTGTTGATGTTGATGCTATTCCTTTCTGTTTGTTAGTTTTCCTTCTAACAGGCCCCTCAGCTGCAGGTCTCCTGGAGTTTGCTGGAGGTCCACTCCAGACCCTGTTTGCCTGGGTATCATCAGTAGAGTCTGCAGAACAGCAAAGGTTGCTGCCTGTTCCTTCTTCTAGAAGCTTCACCCCAGAGGGGCACCCACTAGATGCCAGCTGGAGCTCTCCTATATCAAGTGTCTGTTGACTCCTGCTGGGAGGTGTCTCCCAGTCAGGAGGTATGGGGGTTAGGGACCTAACTGAGAAGGCAGTGTGCCCCTTAGCAGAGCTCGAGCGCTGTGCTTGGAGATTCACTGCTCTCTTCAGAGCCAGCAGGTAGGAATGTTTAAGTCTGCTGAAGGTGCACCCACAGCCACCCCTTCCTATTTATTCATTTTTTAGAGACAGGATCTTACTGTCACTCAGGCTGGAGTGCCGTATCAGGAACAAAGCTCACTGCAGCTTCAAACTTCTGGGCTCAAACAATCCTCCTGTCTCAGCCTTCTAAATAGTTAGGACCAGGGGTGTGCATCAACACACTCAGCTATTTTTAAACTTATTTGGTAGAGATGGGGTCTCACTGTATTGTCCAGAGACAACCTTTCTCTTTCCTCTTTCTAAAGGCATCCCACAATGAGATACTATGTAGGCAGTACAAGGAATGAAATGCTTTTCCCATAGTAGCAGATGGAATGTTAATTTAAAATCAGAGTTGCACAACAGTATGTTTTCAAGGATCCTATGTTTTGGTCTCCTCCCAGGCCTGGCACCTGGTGTCTTGATTTCCAGGCCCTGGGTGTTGGGTCCTGGGTAGCATCTCCAAGAAGGCTCCGCAACTGTCTGGGCAAGTTGTTGTGATGCTGGGCTGGGGTTGGCCTTCAGAGCTGGCCTGGGTGACTGCTTCTTGATTTTCTCATTCACTGGTTTGTGCAGGTGCAATCAGGAAGTCATCAGCACATGCCCTTTCTAGGCCAGGTTAAGTGCAGGCAGAACAGGCCACGGTGGCAAGGGGCTTTACCTGCTGCATTAGTTCCTGCAGCTGCTATAACAAATGGCCACAAACCTAGCAGCTTTATCAGGAGTTTATCATCTTACAGGCCTGGAGCTTTCAAGTCTGAAGTCAAGGTGCCAACCTGGCTGTGCTCTTGTCTGAGGTTCCAAGGAAAGGGCTCCCTGGCTTCTTCCAGCTTCTGACAGCTGCCATGAGTTCCTGGGCTGTGGCCACATCTCTCCAAGGTCTGCTCCATCTTCACAGGGCTTTGTCCTCTGTGCAAGTCTGGATCAGAACTCCCTTGGCTTCTCTCTTATTGGATACAAGGCGTCTAGGGCCCTGGATGACCCAGGATATCCTCCTCCTCTCAAGGTCCTTAATTACATCTTTTGCTATATAAGGTAATATTCACAGGTCTTGGGGTTTAGATGCAAATATAACTTTGGGGGGTTACATTTACCCCATTATACCCCTTGATGCAACTGAGGACAGATGTCAGATATTGGGTATTTGAGTAGTGTCAGAAACACAACCCATACAAACAATTGCCCTGAAACATACAAGTGCAGCAGTGAGTGAGTGGATGCCCAAGTAAGTTATGTTTCTCTTTGCCAGGTGCTGAGTTACCTACACTGAATTCCTTCATGCAGCTCTGACCCCTGTGTGTGCCCATTGGGCCAATTCAAGATCTATTTGCTGGGTTTGTCCCTGTAGATTCCTCTAGTCAAAGATCTAGAGTACTGTTTTGAGGCGTGTGTGGATATGAGAGTGCCAGAGTGTGAGAGTGAAAGTCCTGGGCTTGAGTCCTGGTTCAACCACTTACTAGGTAGGCCTCTGTTCTTGGACAAGACAACTTGCTACTTAGCTTTTTAACCTGTAAAGAAAACAAAAATAAATGCTACCTTTTACGATTGTTGTGAGGATTAAGTGATAAAATGAGTGCACATTCTAAACCTTAACTCAGCACAACACCTCCGAGTGAGGATTCATGGCACGGCCCAGGAGAGGAGGGCTGCAAACAGGCTGCCTCCTCCTGACAGCTGCTGTCCATGGAGCAGTCTGGGTCAAGTCTCAGCTCCCATTCAGTTTCCCAGCTCAGTTCAGGAAGTTCCAGGGATTCAGGGAAACTCCTTTCTTCTTCTCCCCAGTCTGAGAAAGTGGCAAAAATTGGGAGTCTCTGTGCAGAAGGTGAGAAACTCGCCTCCAACAGAAGACAGATGGCCTGTGATGCCAGATGATTTCTTACCTGTGTTTCCTGTGTTCTAGTACACAGACACCACGACTTGCAGAAGAAGAGGCCAGAGCAGGCTGCTGCAGGGGCATCAGCTCTCTATCTATACCCAGATCTAAGGGTCAGTGCATTGAGCAGGAGCAGCTCCCTCTGGACTCAGATTGAGGGATCACAGGTGTTGAAGACCCTGGGTAGCACTTTGGGAGACTGAGGCAGGCAGGTCACCTGAGGTCAGGAGTTTAAGACCAGCCTAGCCAACATGGCAAAAATCATCTCTACTATAATAAAAATATAGATTAGCCAGGTGTGGTGGCACGCACCTGTAGTCCCAGCTACTTGGGAGGCTGAAGCATGGGAATTACTTGAACCTGTGAGGCAGAGGTTGCAGTGAGCTGAGATTATGCCACTACATTCCAGCCTGGGAGACAGAGCAAGACTCTGTCTTAAAAAGAAAAAAAAAAGGCCTTGGATGGGCCCCAAGTGCACTCCCTGTCCCCAAGCGCTCTTCTCTTGGGATGTTTGGCCATCAAACTTGCTACCCTCACCATCATCATTGTGAAAATGCAATCACATTAATAGACTTCATGGGAAATTCAGTCCAGGCAGCCCAAGAGGTGGCCCGGATCCTTCTGACTTGCATCTCTGGCTCAGAGGCCTTCTGGAAGCGGACTCCTTTCTAACCCCACCCTGCCCTACCACAACCTGTGTGAGCTTGTGCCCCCATCCATCCCACTCCCTGTAGGCCGCCAGCCAGAGCTAAGATGAAATGAAACAAACCTGACTGGTGTCAGTAATAATCCTTTGGGGATTTTTACTAAATCCAGCTGGGATCTGTGGCTTATTTATGAACTCATATGGCTCTTTCACTTCTCTAACTTTTGCCAAATTGCTGACATGTTCTTAAATTATCCAGTTTGTTTTTTCTCTTCTTCTCTCCTTCTTGGGAAGATAAAGTCGCGGGCATGTGGCCCTCCTCTCTTTATAACAGTGACAGTTCTCTGAGCCACCATCACCACGCAGACCACAGTCCTTGGGAAGACAAAAGGCAGAGCTTGAATAATGGGACATAAAGCCATCTTCATTTCGTCTATGTAGCCATGTAGGAGAAAATTTTGTGGGAATTAAAGAAATTCTGAGCCAGCATTTGTGCTTTTACCGGATGATCTCTAATGGTCCAAGCAGAGCCAGAAAACTCCCAGTTGCTTTAAAGGCTGACATAATGGCAAATGTTGAAGACTGGTTAATCCAAGAGCCAAGAGCCAAGAGTTGTTTTATGGCTCAAAAGTGGAATGTAGCTTTGGTGATAGTGAACTTTTCTTATTAAAAGTGTCCCAAAAGATTTGCCTGTGGGTTGTCATCTGAACTCCAGCCATGTCCTCCTACCCGACCCCATCTGGAAGATGCTATCTAACATGTCCCAAATTTAGCACTCCTGCAAGGCTCAGACTGGGGCTGATTAACATATCACAACTTTCAAATTAAAGACAGGAATGCTCCATCCTCCTCCTGTGTCTACACAATTACTCGATAGATATTGCTTGCAAGGGAGCATCAAAAGGGAAATAAAGCACCAGCCTACCACATTGTAGCTGGGATTGTCACTTCCTAAAAGAAAATGCTCACTTGCCTTACCTAAGTCCATTATCAGCCTGTGCAAATTCACTCTGGACGTTAGAAGGATTAGCCATTGTTCATCTCCACATTGGGTGTATCAACATGATCCCATTACATGCACTGCCTGGCCTGTGCTGGTTTAAAAGAAGCCCACAGGTTCTTGAACAGTCTCTTCAACAGGCAGACGCCCCCATTGATGCGTGGATGGCCTTAGTGACTAACTTCTGATGAACAGAAAAAAGGTAGAAGTGATGGGGTGCAACTTCAAGGAATGAGTGTATTCATTTTCTGTTGCTGCATGGTGAATTACCAGGAACTTATTCTAAACTTTGCAAATGTATCATCTCACAGTTCTCTAGATCACAGGTGCATTGTAGGTAGTCTTCTTCTCATGCTCCCACAAGGCTGAAATCAAGGTGCTGGCCAGGACTGAGATCTCAGCTGAGGTCTGGAGCCCTCTACCAAGCTCAACAGGGGTTAGGAACACTTTCAGCTCCTAGAGGCTTCTCATGGGTCCTTGGCACCTGGACCCCTCCATAATATGATGCTTTGCTTCTTCAAGGCCAGCAGGAACATACCTGGCTTGATGTTCTGATCCATTTTACAGGATTCCCTTACTGGATCAGGCCCACCAAGAATAATCTCCTTTCTGATTAACCCAAGTCTACTGATTATGATCTTGATTGTGATATTCCTTCTGCTGTATAATGTAACATTACCATGGGAGTGAGATCTCACCATTTGTGTAAGTTCAGCTCACACTCAAGGGGAAGGAATTGCAAGGACATGTACTCCAGGGGACGGAATGTCAGGAACCATCTCAGAAGTCATCAGGGTCTCCTGCTCTGGAGAAAGCCAGCTGTCATAAAGTGAGGACACTCAAGCAGTCCTGTGAAGTCCACATGGATGGAATGAGGCCTCTTATTAGCAGTCAACCTGAACCCAAGGCCTCCAGCCAACAGTCATGAGGGGAACCATCCTGAGATCAGGTCCTCCAGCCCCAGTTGAGCCTGTAGATGATGCAGCCCCAGATGACATCCTCACTGCAACCTCTTGAGAGACCAGAGCCACAATCACCCAAGTGAGCTGTTTCCAGATTCCTGCCCCTCAAAGCCTGTGTGAGATAATCATTTTTTTTTTCTGTTTGGATATGCTATGTTTTTCAGGCAACTGGTTGCACAGCAATAAATAATGAATACACAGTTTTTATTCACTTAAAGAGTAATTAATATCGTGGGAAAATGGTGCGTTGAAACACGAAAAGAGAAATCCCAGCAAAGGTGCTTTCTTCCCCTCTCTATCATCACAGGCAGAGCCCCACTCTGGGCCTTGTCACACTCCCAATTAAGCCGAGGTCACCACAGGATCCAAGCCTCTAACCTCCATTGTAAACAGGGAGCAGAGAAGCTGTCTGCCTAAGCAGCAGCATATCCACGCAAAGTGCCAGGTGGAGGTGAAACACAACCAGGGACACGACTGTTGTTATTTTGGGTCAGCTCACCTTGAGCTGGAGGGAGCAGTCAGCCTCCAAGAAGGCACGACATGACACAGTCCAGACCCCTCGTCCACCCCTGCTGGTTGTGAGTAATTGGCACTAAACACGGGATGTGTCTGGATTTAATCTGATCTGAGCTCAATTACTTGACTTGGCTGATGGAAACCCGCCCAGGCTCCAGTGCTTCAGTGAAGAGGGTTCTGAGGTCGCCTGCTCCCTGCAGCCTGGGGTCCTATTCCTTCAGCCCATGCAGGTGTGTAGCTCTGAGTCAAGGCCTCTGATGGGACTGCAGGGACAACTCCAAGATCAGCGTTCTCCAGCTCACGAGGCTTCTCTACCCATTGTTCGCCTACGTGGGTGTGGGAGGGATGTAGGGGAGACCATGACCCCAACGCTTGGTGGAAAGATGGGGGCCCCAAGGCAACACACTTTGGTTGTCCCTCCCTCATCATTGCTATGGAATAGGGCTCAGCCCCCTGCACCAAGAGAAGGGGAGACAGACCCATAGAAGCTCTACGAGAGACCCAAATCCTGGCTCTGAGCCGCCCGCTGCTCCCCATCCTTCCCATCTGCACTGGGTTCTCTGAGCCTAGCCTGTATCTCGCAGTGGAAGTCATTCCTCTCACTGTATGCAGACACCCTGGGCCTGGCTGGGGAGTCCCAAACCCCACCCCATGAGCCTCTTTCTACCCTGTCAGGCCCACTTCTAGCTCAGGCTGTTGAAGCAGCTCTGCTCCATTCAGCCTGCCCAGCACTCAGCAGCTCTTGGTGTGAAACCCATCCAAGTGCGCCAGTTGCTGTTAGGATGTGTGGTTCCCCAGCCAACCTGCCCTCAGCACCCAGCTGCATGAGTTTGGTGGTGGTGGCAGGGTGAGAGCCCTCCCCACTGGGTCTCCTCTGTACCTATGGGGATGGGCTGCTACTGCCCACAGAGGAGCTCAGCTCATCTCTATCTCAGGGCTCAGCCTGGGTCCACAGGGCACAGGCAGGAGAGTTCAGGCCAGGGCTTTCAAGCAGGAGGTGAGAAACTCCCGCAAGGATACTCTCTGCTCTTCTGGGCCAAATAGGCACATTTGGGGAGCAATGGAACTGCTCATTGGGAATCTCCCCTGAATTCCCACTGGATATGACACCTCTACCCCGCCCTGACCCTGTGCCCTCCATGCCTCCACTCTGAGTTGGAGAATTAAAAGGACATGCAGTGAAAGGGTGATAAAATCCTCTATCTTATTTATTTTTCTCTCGAAATTGTAACTTAATAGCTAGGAGGAAGTTGTCAGTGAAAGAAAGAGAAAAAGTCTGTATGGTAGACATAATTTTGAATACCAAGTTGAAGCAATTGGGAGCCATCACTGTCATTTGGGACAGCCTCAAGCTCCCTCAATTAGCTGTGTAGTTTGGGATAATTTACTCAACCTCTCTGTTCCTTAGTTTCCACATTAGCAAAATGTGGAGATGATAGTGCCTACCTGACTGGGATTCTATGAGGATTGAGAGAATACACAGAAACAGCTTAGAACACTACCTCAGTTCTTTATTTGTGAGAGAACACTACCTCAGACAAAGACATTTGTGAAAACCAAGTGCCTGACACCTTGCCAACACTTACAAAGTCAAGAGCAGTGCTGGCATGTTTTTGAGCCTGAGATAGGCTGATGAGGTCACCGTGTGGGAATCATAGCAAGTTCAAGTCCATGAGACTTAGGAGCGGGCTCTGCATCAAAGATCTGAGCCTCATGGGCTGGGGGCTCCAGGAACAGCTCTCCGAGATTCACACTGAGAAGTCCTGCATCCTGGGAGGAGCTTCCATGGCCACATGGCACCATGTGTCAATCTCCCAGGTCTGTGTGGACTCCAGGCCAGCTGGGGAAGCCTTGGGTCAATGTGAAAGTTCACACGCAGGAAGCCATCTGCCCTGAAGAGTGAGTGACTGCTGGACTGGTCTTTCTGTTTTACACACAGCTGACACCAGGTGATCTGTGAATCTGGGGTCACATGTTCCCTGAATCCTGGAGCCATCCTGTGAAAGGAATGGGCCAAGGTTCAAAGGCCATCTGCAGAGAAGACCTCCCCCTGGGCCCCAGGAGCCCTGTGTTCTGTGGCAGGCATGACTTCATTTCAACGGTGTGCAAACAGTCTAGGAAGTTATGTGACTTTCCATCTCCATGACGGGGAGGGCCTGTTGACAAAACTGTTTTTCCTCTCATCTGTGCTCTCTTTGTTGGTCGATGTTGAGGGGCAAGGTGACACTTTGGTCCCCTTCCCTCATTCCAAAGATCCCCTGCAAGGAGAGGAGAGGAAATAGCATATGCTGTCTCAGTGCAGGCTGCCGTAACAAAACTATCATAGACTGGGAGGCTTAGACAACAAACATTTATTTTTCACTGTTCTGGAAGTTGGAAAGTCGAAGACAAAGACACCAGCAATTTGGTGTCTGTTGAGGACCTGCTCCCTGGTTCATAGTTGGTGCCTTCTCGCGGTGTCCCCACGTGGTGGAAGATGTGACCAAGTCCCCTGGGGTCCCTTTTATAAGGGCACTAATCTCATTCATGAGGACTCTTCTCTCTTGATCTAATCATTTCCCAATGGCCCCACCTCCAAATACCATCACCTTGGGCATTAGGATTTTGACATCTGAAGTTGGGGGATATGAACATTGGGTACACACCACATGCTGACACCATTTGCCATGATGCAGTCATACTCAGTGCCTCTCAGGTATCACCTGCACACACCTGGCTGAGAAGAGAACAATTAGAAATGTAGCACCAGGAACCCTCCTGGTGATGGAAATGCTCTGTATTGTGACTGCCCGAGTCACATGACTGGACAAGTGATAAAACTGCATGGAACCACACACACACACACACGAGTGGGTGTGAAACTGGTGAAATCTGAATAAAGTCACTAGTTGGATCAATGTTAATTTCTGGTTATGACAACTATTCTTAGGTAAGATGTTACCACTGGGGGAAACTAGAGTACCTCTGTATTATTTCTTACTGTTGCATATGAACCTACAACTCTCTAAAAATATTTTTTAATTGAAAAAAATTAATTCTTGGACTGTGAAGTGCGTGTAATTTAAGCTACTTTAAGAAACAGGCAGCTGAAGCCCAGGAGGGGCTCCACTGTCTTTGCTGCTGTCCCTTCCTGGCACCTGTGGCCGCAGGTGAGTACCCAGGGGAGCACTTCAATAGGGTGAGCCCCCGGGGAGAGGGCTGGGCAAGGACTTGCTGATGCTGGTCTTCAAGGAGAACTGAGGAATGGGAGCTGTCTCTCAGCTGGGCATTGAGACCAGGCTCCAGACCCATGGAGGGAGAAGAGGGGGCAGTGCCATCTCCTTCAGTCCAGCTGGTGACCAGTTCTTAAGCTTCTGATGAAGAGCAGGTCCGATCTCAGCATCCACTGCTTCTCAGGTTGGAGAAAGGAAGATTCACAGCTAGAATGAGGGAATGTTATACTAACTATAAACAACCAAAACATATACTGTAAAAAAATAATGTTTTTTTATTGCTGCATTTTTTCTATTACAAATTCCAAAATAAGAAAATTTTGATTTTTTGTATTTTGAGGCAAGAATGTACTCTATCTTCTTAATGAGTGTTTTATCCGAACGTTGTGATTTGATCCCACGGTCAGAGGTGTGTGGGAGGTGCTGACCAGGTGCTGCGAGGCCTCTGGGAGGTGCTGACTAGCTCAGCAGCTCCTGCAGGAGCGGCCCTCGCGGTCGTCCAGCTCTGCTCCAATCCCTCTCTTGCTCCACGTTCTCTGTCACTCAAGACTGCCCGTTCCTCCCGAGGTCTCAGCTCTCTCTGTAGTTTGTTGCATGTGTGGAGCCATGACTGCTGCAACAGGGCTGGGTTGGGCCCCTGGATGCCACGTCATGCCTTAGTTTTTCCACAGCTCAGTCTTGGGAGCGCAAAAGAGACAATGATTGACGGAAAAATCATGTGGCTCTCTGGCCTGAGGTTCAGAAATCTTTCAATTGTGCTTACGGATGTGTGGCTTCCCCTCATGGAGATGGTTACTGTTGTCCGTGGTTTTGTGTGTGTGTGTGTGTGTGTGTGTGTTGCCCCTGTGTGCACACCTACATTCTGTTTTGTTTGAGATTTTTAATACTTGAAACAGGAATCAGCAAGATCAGACACCATTTCTCTTCATGGAGCGTTAGCCAGGCTTGATTCCTTCCCAGAGCAACATTCTTTCTCCCTTGGTCCAGGGAAAACTTCTCAGATTGTGTTCCTGGTTGACGTGAAGCCTAAACACGATGCAAGGAGAAGGGGACTCCTGGCTTCGGCGTATTCATCAAGCATTACTGGCATAATCATCACCAATTAAAAATAAAAAAGGTTTCCCAGATATTCTTACCTGGTCGTATTACAAGACAGCCATTGAAAACTGCCCCAAGGCCAACAATCTAAGCAAAAGCAACCAATCTAAGAATCAAAAAGTAACACGTACTGGAATCCCAGGTTACATGACGACATGGAGAAGTCTACAACACACACAAACCAGGAGTTCTTAGGGGGAAAAGGGCCTGTTGAGGGGCATTAGGTTGCAGTCTAGGTTGATCAAATTTAAACATCTAATATGATACAGAAATGTGATGATTTTCTAGGCCTTGATATTGCTACAAGCAAGTATTTCTGCATAACTTGGATCACGTTTTCCTCATGGTGACCTGACCAGTCTGTTCACTGTGAACATTGCCTACCATATCCACCTATCATGGAGAAGACCTGAAATTCCTTGGTGAGGACTGTAGAATCACAGGTCAAGAGACAAGTCTTAGCAAACAAGTTTGTCAACCTTCCGGTAGACATAGTACAGGGAATTTTAAAACTTCTTTTTGGTCCTCTAAGACTTTGGTCCAGACTTTGGCTTTGAGTTTAAGACTTAAGAGGGGCTACCCTGGAAAATTAAGGAACCTCAATTCAGGAAGTTGTCACAAGGGATGCCCTTGCTTTGTGGACATTTGTATGAGATCAACAGGTGTGACATCACTGAAGAACTCTCCAGCCCATCAACAACCGTTCTCCCCCAAGGTCAACACTGGTGAGGGCAAGCACAGACAGGGAGGGTTGAATCACCAGGAGCAGAGCCAGACAGCATATTCTGTCTAAAATTTACCAACGTGGGAAGAGCCTGAAGGGTGGATTCAATCCAGATGCCCAGGGATATCAGATCCTAACACCAGGTCAAGGGGAGGAAGTGGGAGGCATAAGCAGGACGCCAAAGTCAAGAGAAAACTTCGTGGATCTGGGGCAGCACTGAGGAGGCTGCCAGTGAAAATTCAAGGCAGCATTGCACATGTTCATAGTAGAGTACACAGCATTTGGGCAGGTCAGGTTGACTGAAAGGTGTCAGTTAAGAAGAACAAGCTTTTAAACTTAGTCTAGGTTTTGTGGGTTTATTTGTCTGTTGGTCCAGTAGGACTGGACCATTTTAGTTTATTTGTTCTTTCATAAACATTTATATTTGCAATGAGGAAGACATTGTGCCGGGCTCTGGGGAAATAATGACAAATAAGGCACAGGACCTGATGGAAGGAAATTATAATTTAGTAGTGAAGATTAATAATGGAAACACAATTGCTAAGTGATGTTTTAAGTTTGATTATTAATAGAAAGTTCTAGGTGCAATTGAAGTATCTAGGAAGGGCAGTCTTGGAATAAAGACAGGAAAGATTTAGCAGAGGAGACAGTGTGTCAGCTAAAGTATAAATAGAGAATTAGAAGAAGATAGTCAGGTGGATCGCTGTGGAGCACATTGTAAGAAAATGATCAGCATGTATTCTGAAGCTTTCTCAACTGGCCCCTCAGCTGATTCTCTGGACTCCTGGACACAGTCCACTCTGCTGTGCACATGCAGAAGGCAGGTGAAGTTCCTGCTCCCTGGGCCACTCTGGCTCTCCCTCCCCTCCTCATGTGAGCTGGATGCTTGTCAACAGTCAGTCTTCATTTTCCTCATATCATTATAACCCTTATACTTGTTATCAAAGTTATTTAAATTAGGCAAATTTATTCAAATTGAAGAGATATGGGTACAAATGAGTTGTCATTCCTGTGAAAATTATTTTTTTATTTTATAGCTATTTTTATTTTTATTTATTTTATTATTTTTCCATAAGTTATTGGGTACAGGTGGTGTTTGGTTACAGGAGTAAGTTCTTTAGTGGTGATTTGTGAGATTGTGGTGCACCCACCACCAGAGCAGTATACACTGCACCCTATTTGTAGTCTTATATCCTTTGTCCCCCTTTCACTCTTACCCCCAAGTCCCCAAAGTCCATTGTATCATTCTTTGCCTTTGCGTCCTCATAGCTTAGCTCCTACATATCAGTGAGAACATGCGATGTTTGGTTTTCCATTCCTGAGTTACTTCACTTAGAATAATAGTCTCCAGCCTCATTCAGGTCACTGCAAATGCTGTTAATTCATTCCTTTTTATGGCTGAGTAGTAGTATTCCTGTGTGTATATGTATGTACACACACACACACACACACACACACCACAGTTTCTTTATCCACTTACTGATTGATGGGCATTTGGGTTGGTTCCACGATTTTGCGATTGTGAATTGTGCCACTATAAATATGCATGTGCAAGTATCCTTTATGTATAACGACTTCTTTCCTCTGGATAGATATCCAGAAGAAATCCATGTGAAAATTAAATTGCAAGTTGTGGAAAGACTTGTTGAACATAGTCATTAAAAAATAATGCTACCAAATTCAGTGTTTCCAAGTAGCTGTAACCTATTGGGGAACTAAAATGGGAAACAGCCACTAAAACTTTACAATCAGAAAGCTTGGCAATAGGTTTAAAGTTCTGAATCTGTTTTAAAGTAGCTAACAGCGGAACATATAGAGGACGCAGCTTAGACATGCATTGTGCAAGGAAGACATCATGGGACTCCAACTGGACCCACACCTCAGAAGAGGGTTTGCTATCACAAGGTTAGTAACCAAGTATTCACGTACATGTTTTAAAGTAAAATAAAATATTTATCTTACCCAAATATTATTTTCGTGGTACTTTGCTTAACTGATTTTTTGGTTAACAAACCAAACCAACCACAGATCCCAAATCTACTGGATTGGAGGACTCCTTGCACACCAAAGTCTGGCTGTAAGAATGTAAGAGAGAAAATCAAGTTGTTAAGTGTGAGTAAACTCAAAATTGAGTTCATGTGTTGGGCAGCTGGGAGGACGCCAGTGTGTGTGCTGATGCTGGGGAGACAGAGCTCCGTGGGAAGTTGGTGCAGAGTGAGACTGAGTTGTGTTAGCAGTGTCAAGATTTCAGAGCAGGGCAGGAGATGAAATGGGCTGCCAAACAAAGTGCCCAGACACTCTAGTATCCATGCATGGAACTCTGTCCACATTGTCCTGGGGACTGAGGGGGCCTGGACAACATCATCCGAGAAAGCCTCCTCACGCAGCGTTTTCCACATGCAGCAGCATTTTGGAGACTGCATGTGAACTGCATGCCCAGCCATGCAGCACCGTGGGCTGTTTCTACTTCTGGGCAGTCTTATGCTGACAGGGGATTATGAGCAATGTCTTCTCTTCTAGTATGCATAATGCTTCACGTTGTCCCAAGCATTGTCATTATATAACCTTAAAATGAGGTGATGCACAGTGAGATTCTGAGTTGTGTTAGCAGTGTCAAGATTTCTTACCATTCAGGACATAGGCATAGGCAAGACTTCATGACTCAAACAGCAAAAGCAATAGCAACAAAAGCCAAAATTGACAAATGAGATCTAATTAAACTAAAGAGCTTCTGCTCGGCAAAAGTAACTATTATCAGAGTGAACAGGCAACCTACAGAATGGGAGAGAATTTTTGCAATCTATCCATCTGACAAAGGACTAATATCCAGAATCTACAAGGAATTTAAACAAATTTACAAAACAAACAAACAAACAACCTCATCTAAAAGTGGGTGAAAGATTTGAACAGACACTTATCAAATGAAGACATTTATGCATCCAACAAACATATAAAAAAAAAGCTCATCATTACTGGTCATTAAAGAAATGCAAATCAAAACCAGAATGAGATATCATCTCACTCCAGTTAGAATGGCGATCATTGAAAAGTCTGGAAACAACAGATGCTGGTAAGGATGCAGAAAAATAGGAACACTTGTACATTGTTGATAGGGGTGTAAATTAGTTCAACCATTGTGAGAGACAGTGTGGTGATTCTTCAAGGATCTAGAACCAGAAATACCATTTGACTTAGCAATCTTATTACTGTTAGACTGGATAAAGAAAATGTGGCACATGTACACCATGGAATACTATGCAGCCATAAAAAATGAGTTCATGCCCTTTGCATGGATATGGATGAAGCTGGTAGCCATCAGCCTCAGCAAACTAACACAGGAAGAGAAAACCAAACACTGCATGTTCTCACTCATAAGTGGGCATTGAACAATGAGAACTCATGGACACAGGGAGGGAAACATCGGACACAGGGAGGGATACATCACACACTGGGGCCTGTCAGTGGCTGGAAGGCAACGGGAGAGACAGCATTAGGGCAAATACCTAATGCATGTGGGGCTTAAAACCTAGATGACAAGTAGATAGGTGCAGCAAACCACCATGACTCACGTGTACCTATGTAACAAACCTACACATTCAGCATATGTATCACAGAACTTAAAGTAAAACAAAATAAACAAACAAACAAATAAAAAAAATTCTTTTCCTTTTTGCTCATATTCAGATTTGAGAGGCAAGACCTACAATCAAGAGCATGGGTTTAGTGTTAGATGTGGATTCAAGACCTGCTCCTATCACTTGGCAACTTTCTCTTGTTGAAAATTACTTAAGTTCAGTTACCTCTGTTTTCTCACATTCACAGCAGGGACACTAATGTCCACTAAATAGTACTATGATGTGGGCTGGGTTAACTCTGTGATGGGGCTTCTCACCAGTTATTGAGCACTCTGTACCTGAACTCTTCTAAGAACTGTGAGTTTATTATCCAGGAATTGTAATATCAAAATAATAGGGTGCCATTCTTATTTTACAGATCTGGAAGCCAAGGCTCATGCTAGTAAATAACTCAATTGAGGGCAGAAGCCAATAAGTGAGAAAAGCCAAGATTCAAAGTTAGTGCTCTTATGAATGGGACCTCTGCCTTACGTGAAAGACAAGCTCCCATGCACTCATTTGACCCTGGTTTCACTTTCCTGAAGATGTTCCCCTCTCTGTGGACCTCTGCTTGCCTCCATCTTTCTCATCTCACAGGGGACAACCAGGACCCCAGCCCCTTTTACTATGAGTAGAGAGTGGTTTCTGTGACTACCCCAAAATGCAGGCATGGTACAAGTGTACTAAGGCAATGTAGGATCCACACAGAACGCATGGTTAAAGAACATAACTAACACACACATATGCAATCAAGCTCATTGCCTTAGTAACTCTGTGATGTCCATGGCTACAGGCTGAGCTTCCCTAGTGCCAGGTTCCTAGTGGCTTCTATCTGTCATGCGGCTTTAGTTTCTCAGTAGCTATTGAACCTAACAAGTGTGAGCAGAACCACACGAAGCAGCTGAGTTTCCCCACATTCATCCGGCAAGCGCTGACTATACACTCCAACAGTCTGAATCCCTGCCTAGGTGGTCTTCGGAGAAGTAAGTCTTAGAGTCAGAAAATGGCTGTTCACTTCTAAGTCTGAGGCACTGTGGGTACCGTGGCTCATTTAAAATCTACCATCACCCTGTGAAATAGACCTCATGACCACCCCCAAAATTTTATAAGTGAGAAAACAGAACCCCAGGGTGAATAGGTGATTTTCCTAGACAGAGCCAGGATTCAAACTCAGGCCCTAAACATGAATAACTACATCCATCAACTGCCTCCTTTTCCCCACCTCCACGTGACTTTTAGGAGACCACTTCACTCGGTGGAATCATTGTGGCTTCCAGGCCAGTTGGCGTGTTCGACTTACCGGCACAGAACCGCCCAGTGCTCTGTGATTGCCAGTTCTAACCTCCCTCATAAATCCCTCAGACGAGCCTCATGTCCACTCATTACTCACCATCTTCTCCCCTGCTTGCCTCTGGTCCATGACAGCCTTCCCAACTCTGACATCAGCGGTGCCATTTCATCTTCCTGGGATGCTCCCCCTCCAGGTTTCCGTATTCCACATGACTGTCTTCAAAAATTCTTTCCTAACATTCTCCAAAAAATCCATCCTCCACAGCCCACCCCTGATACTCTAAAATATTTCATTGTCTTAAAAGTTTTTATCACTCTCAGAAGTTATTCTTTTTATTTGTTTGATTGCTTATTATCTGTCTTCTTGTCCTCGTTTCTAAAAGTAAATTCTTCTAGGGTAAGTTTTTTTATATGTCCTGTTTCTTCCACATCCAGGTATCTAGAGTAGTTCCTGGCATGCAATGTTTGTTGACTAATTGGATAAATGAATGGTTAGATGAATGGATGGCTTCAAGGGTAAGTGCATCCTGGGTTCCAAATGATTGCTTTGTCAAGAGTTTTTAATTAAAATGTGAGTTATTAATAAATGCAATATAAAGTCATATAGAGTTCTAAAAAATTATTTCCTAGAGTTAGGTACAGTTTTAAGTGGTTTATAGCTTTACAGACATAAATAGGTATTTAGTCATAATATTTATCTATCTATCTATATATTATATGTATTGCTCTACAATTTGCTATTTAGAGTAATATACTTTTTAAACATTTTTTTTCTGGGAGGCCTGGTAAGATGGCCAAATAGGAACGGTTCCTGTCTGCAGTTTCCAGCGAGATCAATGCAGAAGGCGGGTGATTTATGCATTTCCAACTGAGGTACCCAGCTCATCTCACTGGAACTCGTTGGACAACGGCTGCAGCACACAAAGGGCAAGCAGAAGCAGGGTGGGGCATTGCCTCACCTGGGAAGTGCAGTAGGTCAGGGAACTCCCTCCCCTAGTCAAGGGATGCCATGAGGGACTATTCCATAAAGAATGGTGCATTCTGGCCCAGATACTACAGTTTTTCCATGGTCTTCACAACCCACAGACCAGGAGAGTCCCTCAGGTGCCTACACTGCCAGGGCCCTGGGTTTCAAGCACAAAACTGGGCAGCCATTTGGGAAGACACTGAGCTAGCTGCAGGGTTTGTTTTTTTCATACCCCAGTGGCACCTGGAATGCTGGTGAGAAGAAGCTTTGTCTCTCCTGGAAAGGGGGCTGAAGCCAGGCAGACAAGTGGTCTAGTTCAGCAGATCCCACCCCCATGGAGCCCAGCAAGCTAAGATCCACTGGCTTGACAGTCTCACTGCCAGAACAACAGTTTGAAGTCAACCTGGGACACTCGAGCTTGGTAGGGGAAGGGGCATCTGCCATTACTGAGGCTTGAGTAGTCTATTTTTCCCTCACAGTGTAAACAAAGCAACTAGGAAGTTCAAACTCTGTGGAGCTCACTGCAGCTTGGCAAAACTGCTCTAGAGAGACTGCCTCTCTAGATGCCTCCTCTCTGGGCAGGACATCTCGAAAGAAAGGCAGCAGCCCCAGTCAGGGTCCTATAAACAAGACTCCCCTCTCCCTGGGACAGAGCACCTGGGAGAAGGACTAGCTGGGGGTGTAGCTTCAGCAGACTTAAATGTTCCTGCCTGTTGGCTCTGAAGAGAGCAGCAGATATCTCAGCACAGCACTCAAGCTCTGCTAAAGGATAGACTGCATTCCCAAGTGGGTCCCTGAACCCTGTGCCTCCTCACTGGGTGATGCTTCTCAACAGACACCTCATACAGGAGAGCTCCAGCTGGCATTTGGCAGGTTCCCTTCTGGGATGAAGCTTCCGGAGGAAGGAACAGGCAGCAATCTTTGCCGTTCTGCAGCCTCCACTGGTGATACCCAGGCAAACAGGGTCTGGAGTGAACCTCCAGCAAACTCCAGTAGTCCTGCAGCTGAGAGGCCTGACTGTTAGAAGGAAAACTAACAAACAGAAAGAAATAGCATCAACAGCAACATCAACAGAAAAGACGTCCACACATAAACCCCATCCATATGTCACCAGCACCAAAGACCAAAGGTAGATAAACCCATGAAGATGAGGAAAAACCAGGGAGACAAGGCTGAAAATTCCAAAAACCAGATTGCCTCTTCTCCTTCAAAGGATAACAATTCCTCGCCAATAAGGGAACAAAATTGGATGAAGAATGAGTTTCATGAATTGACAGAAGTAGGCTTTAGAAGGTGAATAATAACAAACTCCTCCGAGCTAAAGGAGCATATTCTAACCCAATGCAAGGAAGCTAAGAACCTTGTAAAAAGGTTAGAGGAATTGCTAACTAGAATAACCAATTTAGGGAAGAACATAAATGACCTAATGGAGCTGAAAAACACAGCATGAGAACTTACTGAAGCATACACAAGTATCAATAGCAGAATTAATCAAGTGGAAGAAAGATATCAGAGATCGAAGATCAACTTAATGAAATAAAGCATAAAGATAAGATTAGAGAAAAAAGAATGAAAAGTAACAAAGCCTCTAAGAAACACAGGACTATGTGAAAAGACCAAATCTACGTTTGATTGGTATACCTGAAAGTGACAAAGAGAATGAAACGAAATTGGAAAATACTCTTCAGGATATAATCCAGGAGAACTTCCCCAGCCTAGCAAGACAGGCCAACATTCAAATTCAGGAAATACAGAAAACACCGCAAACATACTCCTCGAAAAGAGCAACCCCAAGACTCATAATCGTCAGATTCACCAAGGTTGAAATGAAGAAAATAATGTTCAGGGCAGCCAGAGAGAAAGATCAGGTTACCCACAAAGGGAAGCCAATCAGACTAACAGTGGATCTCTCGGCAGAAACTTACAAGCCATAAGAGAGAGGGGGCCAATATTCAACCTTCTTAAAGAAAAGTATTTTCAAACCAGAATTTCAAATCCAGCCAAACTAAGCATCATAAGCAAAGGAGACATAAATTATTTTATAGACAAGCAAATGCTGAGAGATTTTGTCAACACCAGACTTGCCTTACAAGATCTTCTGAAGGAAGTACTAAATATGGAAAGGAAAAATTGGTATCAGCCACTCCAAAAACATATGAAATTGTAAAAGATCATCGATATTATGAAGAAACTGCATCAACTAATGGGAAAAATAACCAGCTAGCATCATGATGACAGGATAAAATTCACACATAACAATATTAACCTTAAATGTAAACTGGCTAAATGCCCCAATTAAAAGACACAGACTGGCAAATAGAGTCAAGACCCATTGATGTGCTGTAGTCAGGAGACCCATCTCACATGCAAAGACACACATAGGCTCAAAATGAAGAGATGGAGGATTATTCACCAAGCAAATGGAGAGAAAAAAAGAAAAGCAACGGTTGCGATCCTAGTCTCTGATAAAACTGACTTTAAACCAACAAAGATCAAAAAAGACAAAGAAGGGCATTACATAATGGTAAAGAGATCAATGCAACAAAAAAAGCTAACTATACTAAATATACATGCACCCAATATAGGATCACCCAGATTCATAAAGCAAAGTAAGTTCTTAGAGACCTACAAAGGGACTTAGACTCCACACAATAATAAAGTAGGGGACTTCCACACCTCACTGTCAATATTAGACAGGTCAATGAGACAGAAAATTAACAAGTATATTCAGGATTTTAACTCAGCTATGGAACAAATGAGCTTAATAGACATCTAAAGAGCTCTACACCCCAAATCAACAGATTATACATTCTTCTCAGTGCCACATCACACTTATTCTAAAATTGACCATATAATTGGAAGTAAAACACTCTTCAGCAAATGCAAACGAATGGAAATCATAACAGTCTCTCAGACCACAGTGCAATCAAATTGGAACCCAGGATTAAGAAACCCACTTAAAACCACACAACTGCATAGAAACTGAACAATCTGCTCGTGAACAACTACTGGGTAAGTAATGAAATGAAAGCAGAAATAAAGATGTTCTTTGAAACCAATGAGAACAAAGACACAACATACCAGAATCTCTGGGACACAGCTAAAGTGGTGTTTAGAGGGAAATTTATAGCACTAAATGCCCACAGGAGAAAGGGAGAAAGATCTAAAATTGACATCCCAACATCACAATTAAAAGTACTAGAGAAGCAAGAGCAAATGAATTCAAAAGCTAGCGGAAGACAAGAAATAACTAAGATCAGAGCACAACTGAAGGAGATACAGACACAAAAAAAACCTTCAAAAAATCAATGAATCCAGGAGCTGGTTTTTTGAAAACATTAACAAAATAGATAGCCCACTAGCCAGACTAATACAGAAGAAAAGAGACAAGAATCAAATAGGCACAATAAAAAATGATAAAAGGAAGATCAACACTGATCCCACAGAAATACAAATTACCATCAGAGAATAATAACACCTCTATGCAAATAAACCAGAAAATCTAGAAGAAATGGATAAATTCCTGGACACATATACCCTCCCAAGACTAAACCAGGAAGAAGTCGAATTTCTGAATAGACCAATAATAAGCACTGAAACTGAGGCAGTAATTAATAGCCTACCAACAAAAAGAGCCCAGGAACAGATGGATTCACAGCCGAATTCTACCAGAGGTACAAAGAGGAGCTGGTACATTTACTTCTGAAACTATTCCAAACAACAGAAAAAGAGGGACTCCTCCCTAACTCATTTTATGAGGCCAGCATCATCCTGATACCAAAAGCTGGCACAGACACAACAACAACAACAACAACAACAACAACAACAATTTAGGCTAATATCCCTGATGAACATTGATGCAAAAATCCTCAATAAAATACTGGCAAACTGAATCCAGCAGCACATCAAAAAGCTTATCCACCATGATCAAGTCGACTTTATTCCTAGGATGCAAGGCTGCTTCGACATACACAAATCAATAAATGTAATCTATCACATAAACAGAACCAATGACAAAAATCACATGATTATCTCAATAGTTGCAGAAAAGGCCTTTGATAAAACTCAACACCCTTCATGCTAAAAACTCTCAATAAACTAGGTATTCATGGAATGTATCTCAAAATAATAAGAGGTATTTATGACAAACTCTCAGCCAATATCATACTGAATGGGTAAAAGCTGGAAGCATTCCCTTTGAAAAACCGGCAGAAGACAATAACGCTCTCTCTCATCACTCCTATTCAACGTAGTATTGGAAGTTCTGGCCAGGGCCATCAGGTAAGAGAAAGAAATAAAGGACAGTCAAACAGGAAGAGAGGAAATCAAATTGTCTGTTTGCAGATGACATGACTGTATATTTAGAAAACCCCATCATCTCAGCCCAAAATCTCCTTAAGCTGATAAGCAACTTCAACAAAGTCTCACGATACAAAATCAATGTGCAAAAATCACAAGCATTCCTATACACCAATAATAGACAAACAGAGATCCAAATCATAAGTGAACTCCCATTCACAATTGTTACAAAGAGAATAAATACAATTACAAGGGATGTGAAAGACCTCTTCAAGGAGAACTGCAAACCACTGCTCAAAGAAATCAGACAAGACACAAACTAATGGAAAAACATTCCATGCTCATGGGTAGGAATAATCAATATAGTGAAAATGGCCATACTGCCCAAAGTAATTAATAGATTCAGTGCTATCCCCATCAAGCTACCATTGACTTTCTTCACAGAATTAGAAAAAAACTACTTTAAATTTCACATTGAACCAAAAAAAGAGCTGGTATGGCCAAGACAATCTTAAGCAAAAAGAACACAGCTGGAGGCATTGTGCCACCTTACTTCAAACTGTACTACAATGCTATAGTAACCAAAACAGCATGGTACCGGTACCAAAACAGATGTATAGACAATTGGAACAGAACAGAGGCCTCAAAAATAACACCACACATCTACAACCATCTGATCTTCAACACACCTGACAAAAGCAATGAGAAAAGGATTCCCTAATTAATAAATGGTATTGGGAAAACTGGCTAGCCATATGCAGAAAACTGAAGCTGGACCCCTTCCTTATACCTTGTTCAAAAATTAGCCCAAGATGGATGAAAGACTTAAATGTAAGTCCTAAAACCATAAAAACCCTAGAAGAAAAGCTAGGCAATACCATTCAGAACATAGGCATGGGCAAAGACTTCATGACTAAAACACCAAAAGCAATTGCAACAAAAGCCAAAATGGCAACAAAAGCCAAAAAGACAAATGGGATCCAATGAAACTAAAGAGCTTCTGCAGAGCAAAAGAAATGATCATCAGAGTGAAAAGGAAATCTACAGAATGGGAGACAATTTTTGCCATCTATCCATCTGAAAAAGGGCTAATAGACAGAATCTACAAGAAACTTAAACAAATTTACAAGAAAAAAACAACCCTATCAAAAAGTGGGTGAAGGATATGAACAGACACTTTTCAAAAGATGACATTTATGGAACCAACAAACATATGAAAAAAAACTCATCATCACTGGTCATTAGAGAAATGCAAATCAAAACCACGATAAGATACCATCTCATGCCACTTAGAATGGCAGTCATTAAAAAGTCAGGAAGCAGCAGGTGATGAAGAGGATGCGGAGAAATAGGAACGCTTTTACACTGTTGGAGGGAGTGTAAATTAGTTCATTATGGAAGACAGTGTGGTGATTCCTCAAGGATCTAGAACCAGAAATACCATTTGACCCAGCAGTCCCATTACTGGGTACATATCCAAAATATTATAAATCATTCTACTATAAAGACACATGTACATGTATGTTTATTGCAGCACTGTTCACAATAGCAAAAAGTTGGAACCAACCCAAATGCCCATCAATGACAGACCGGATAAAGAAAATGTGGCACATATACACCATGAAATACTATGCAGCCATAAAAAAGGATGAGTTCATGTCCTTTTCAGGGACATGGATGAAACTGGCAAACATCATTCTCAGCAAACTGACCCAAGAACAGAAAACCAAACACCGCATGTTCTCACTCATAAGTGGGAGTTGAACAATGAGAACACATGGACAGGGAGGGGAACATCACACACTGGGGCGTGTTGGAAAGCTGGGGGCTAGGGGAGGGATAGCATTAGGTGAAATACCTAATGTAGATGTGGGCTGATGGGTGCAGCAAACCCCCATGGCATGTGTATACCTATGTAAGAAACCTGCACGTTCTGCACATGTATCCCAGAACTAAAGTATAATTTTAAAAAATGTATTTTTAAAAATTTTATGGGTACATAGTAGGTGTGTATATTTATTTGGTACATGAGATATTTTATTACAGGCATGCCATGTGTAATAAGCACAAAAATGATAAACTTTTAAATAAAACATAGGTATACAATTCATAAGAAAATTCAGGATTACACAGACTTATAAAATAGCCATGAACCCCAAACTTAGAAGACTATGAACAAACAAAATCCCCAATGGCCTAAGTATCATTTAAATCATAATGTGTCAGTGGGCCCAGCCGGCAAGTTCCAGGAAGCCCTGGTCTGGTTATTCTTCAATTAGCAGCTTGACTGTGAGCTATTCAAGGCCTTGTGAACAACTTGTATTTTTCCACAGTGGAACCTGCACTTCAGTAGTCTAAGAATTCCTGCAATGTAGCTGACGCAATGCAAAATAAAGAAAGAAAAGCTCAAAATAAATCTAATCAGCTGAGAATAACAATGATGCAATGACTGTACAGCTTTTAGTTCTCAGTGATGTCATTGCAAGTGTGAATTTGATACTGTGACAACACTTATCAAGAATGAGTAGAAGAACCTTGAGGACATCATGCTGAGTGAAATTAACCAGCCACACAAAAAAGACAAATCCTGTATGAGTCCACTTATAAGAGGCATCAAAGTAGTCAGATCCATAGAGACAGAAAGCAGGGTTGCCAGGGGCCGGAGGGAAGGGGAACAAGGTGCTGTCACTGAATGGGCATGGAGTTTGTTTTTCAAGGTGAAGACAGTTTTGAAGACTGCACAACAATGTGAATGTACTTAATGCTGTTGAACTGTACACCTGAAAGTAACATGGCAATTTTCTGTTATATATGTTTTACCACAATTACAACTTTTAAAAAATTAAACATTTAAGAAATGAGTGGAGAAGTAAATATTCTCCCCATGTTATCCTTTCCTGTCTTTCCACTTTACCATAGTTAGGATGACCATACAATCTCAGTTTGCTTACGACAGTCCTGGTTACTCCTGTTATCCCTAGGCATTTTTCCATAATTCACCTTCACTCTTAAAAGTGTTGTGGGTAATAATCATTATGCGCACTGTGTCCAGTACTCCTTTGGCAGGCGAGGAAAGCCAGAGAATTCAGAACTGGAAGGCACGGTGTGCATACTGCTAGCATCTTTAGTCATTCATTATATGTTCATTAACTCATTCACAAAGAACCTCTGTGCACCTCCTGCCTGTGAATATACTGTGCCCTTCATGGGTGTTAAGTCTCCCAGCTAGACTTTGGTTCCTCAAGAGTAGGACTTACACCTAATTCATCTAGTATCCACAGATCCCAGCCCGCTGTCTGGTGCACATCAGGTTCCCAGCAGATTTCTGCTGAATTGCAAAAGATCCTGTTTCCAGATGTAAGACAGGCACTAGTGCAGAAAGGTCTTACTTCTGTGCCCTCTGGGAGTAGCCCAGAAGAGTCTCCCTGTCTGGATAGACAATTCCCAATGGGAGAACAGGGGCTTCAGCTAGTGTTTCTCCCTCACACTTTACCCACTTCTGCAAGGCTTGCTAGAGTCTTTCCTGATGGTGCTTTTATTTATTTATTTATTTATTTACTTACTTACTTAATCAACTGAGAAGCATCTCCATTAGTCTTGACATATATGCTCATGGTATGCTAATAAATGCATAGTAAATCTTGCACATGTTCCTCTGGTGTAAATTATCCATTCCTAAAGCAGAGCTTGAAAGTCCGCTGCAATGGCCCAGAAAACTGGGCTAATTATTTCAGTTTGGTGGCAGGCTCGTGAATCTGGTCTTGGTTTCCTTTTTCAAAGGCAATGCCGTCCTCTAGGTGAGTTTCAAGCACTTCCTCAAATGCCGAGCACGTGATTCCAAGTGTGGGATTGAGTTACACTCTGCTTGAGTGCTGTTTGTCTGTTCTCTGATCTCTAATGACCTATGTTCATTTAGGGACTCGGGGATGGCATCTCTATCTTCCAAGCTGCTTAAGATCTCTGAATCCAGGAAAGGATAGAGCTTACCATACTCCTGACCTCTGCCTACTCTTCTTTCTCCTCCTCCTCAGAGCACGGGATCCGGGAGCCTGAGATCCCAGAGCAGTGAGAGGAGGCCTGGAGAGGCGTGCTAAGTAAATGTTAATGAACCCGCAGGTTCAGACTGGAATGTCTTTTAGGGATTTCAGACTTGTTTTGATAAATTAAGCTCAACATCTGGATGGCATTTGGATTAAGAACCATCGAGAGCTGCCCGCTTACCCTGTGATCTGTCTCGCCAGTGCACATCACTGTTATTAGTCTTTTCAAAACAACTTTGGCTCTGTTTATCTTCTCTAGAGTACTTTTTTCTATTTCTCTAATTTCTGGTCTCATCTTCATTATTTTATTTCTTCTACAAATGTTCCTACTTTTTAATATGGATCATAGCTGATTAATTTAAAACTTTCTGGGGCATAATTTTTCTGTTTCCCAGTGTGTGTTGAGAGCAATCAGATGAAGACTTAAAGGGAAGATGATTAGTTCTGGTCTCAAGGGGCTCTGTTTTAGGAAGGACACAAGACAGTACGTGTGAAATGTTAAATTAATTACCCGTAGACAGACTCTAAGATTTCAGAGGTGTGTTGAATGGGGAAAGCTCCAAGGAAAAGATAGGAACAAAGTCATCCCTCACTGGACGGCTGGATCTCCATGGACTCAGAGGAGCAGAAGGGAAAGCCACCAAGGAACACATTTGGAAGCCCACCATGACCTGGGCAGAGACCCTCCCAAGGCAAGGGCACTGTGAGGCAAAGGTCTAGTGTGAGGATCCAGGGGAGGCCAGCACCCAGGAGTTTGTCTGTGTGGAGTGAAGCATCCTGGAAGCATCTGAGCAGAAATATGAGCACAATGAGGCCAGAGAAGGGTTGTTTAGAGAACAGTTGTTTAGGAAACAGTGGTTTAGAGAAGGGTGGTTTAGAGGACGAAGGTTTAGGGAATGGCGGTTTAGAGAATGATGGTTTGGCAGGGAACACTGCAAGCAGGGAGAGTGTGATGAAGAGGGGGTGGGCAGGACCTTGAATTAAGTGACACAGGGAGAACATGTCCATTCAGGTGACTTTCCACATGAGCTTCTGGATGTGGGACACACGGGATACGGGCACAGTTCATTTGTGGAGTGCCTCCTAGGTCAGGCCGAGACAGGTCCATTTAGCCAAGAATATCTCCATGACTTCAGTTGGGGAGGCAGATGCAAGGCCTTGCTGGAGCCACAGCAACTAGGGCCAAGCCAAGGCCACTTGCTGGGCTTCCCAGGAGCCAAAGTGTGTGATTGTTATACCATATCCCAACTCTTTTCAAGGCTGTCGACTAGCATAATGGCAAGGACAAGGGAGAGTAGTTGGGACTGATATGTATGGTCCCAAACATCCATATGAGGTGGCTGGATGTCCTCCACCCATTCACTCTCTGTCATGGCAAGATCCTCAAGCAGGTGGGCACAGTCCCTGGGAAAGCAGATGGAGGAGCAGGGTCCAAGGGCCACTACCACTGCTCTCAGCTGTCCTTCTTTCAGGAAAAATGCCAGTCCAGGAGAGAAGCATGGGCAGTGACCTTTCCATGTGCTCCCATGGCACTGAGTGCCTGGTAACTCCCGCTGGCCTCCTCTAACAGAAATGGGCTTAACCCTGAGCAGGAGCTTCGTAGTCATCACCTCCCCACCTGTGTCAGGGCAGGAGCATGCTATCTGAGGAGAGAACAGAACTCTCTTGCACTGAAGGGGTGGCTTCTCCAGGCTCCAGTCCCTGATGAGGAGAGGAAGTCTTGCTTTGGGTGAGTCTTCAATTCCACCTGGCCAATGCCCCTCATGTCCACACAGCTGACCTTGGGCAGACTGGACTAGGGGCTCCCACTTCCCAGCCTGGACTCTTCTGGGAGGACTCCAGTCCTAAGGAAATGATAGATCTTTCCATAGTTTTGAATGCCCAGGAGACTCATCCACAGGGGAGGCACCCACCTGGCTCCACCCCAGCTCTGGCCCAGGCATGTGGACCTTTGTCACAGGGATTCTCTCCTAGGTCACCAGCTCTGCTTAAGAGTCACTGCATTGTCACTGGGTCTCTTTAGCATTCAAGACTATCTTTTAAATGAAACTGTCATGCCTTCTCCTAGGCAGTGCCTTCGCTTTAAGATGTTGTTGAAGGTTTTCTTGACTTGGAAAGCTGAGGAGTCTTTAAGTCAACACATTCCACCTGGTATATTCTATGTTCACCAAATCTTTATCACCAGCCAGTTTTGACTGTTGCAGGATTTATCTTGCCTTAGAAATGAAAATTGCTTAGTCCCTGTGGCAAATATTACTGATGATAGAACTCCAGGTCCTTGGCCAGCAAGTAACACACCTGCCAGCCCACAGGATCAGGACGTGGCCTTTGAGGTGACCTGCACAGCCTGGAGGAATCTCCAACCCAGCAGGAGCGGCCAGGTGGGTCCCTGGAACTTGAGCTCCTGGAGACCTTTTCTGACAGCCCAACGTTAATTGTTCCTTCATATGATCACTTTCAGTCACTTCTTCTTATTCCCTTCAGAGCCCTGAGCATGTTCTAAAATGACTTTATGTGCCCACTAGCGTATTCTCTCTCTCTCTTTCTCTCTTTTTCTCCCTCTCCCTCTCTCTCTCTCTTTTTCTCCTCCCACCGCCTACCCTCTCTCTCTCTGCCAGAAGTTCATCTGCTCAAGATGTTCCCTCTGTCTCCCCAGTGTTGATAATGTAGCATGTCTGGCATAGAAGGGGCTTGGTAAATGCTTAAGGAAATGAATCAACATGGTTCACCCCAGTGTCTCCATCTGTCACTCAGGAACCAGGGTTTGATTTTTCAACAGAGCATACACATCCTTGAGACTTAGCATGGTGGAGTGGAACAGTGGGCCCAGTCTACAGTCAGCCTCATGTGTATTCGGACAGCACTCATTAGCACCGTGACCTCAACTTCAACATCTGAAAAGTGGGAATCCCTCACTCATAATAGAGAATAGAAAAAAGCATATGAAGTGCCCCACCCAAAACAGATGGTCGATGAATAATCGTTACTATTATTGTACCTGATGATCTCACAGGGGTTTTTGTGTATTGTTTTGTATTGTCTTGTTCTATTTATCCAATTTTTCTAAAAGGAAAGTGACCCTGGCCACTCAGGAAGTCAGGGCTGATGATCTCAGGGATACCAGAAGGGAAGGGAGAACAAGGGCCTGAGTCCCCAGAGCCTCTAAGAGGGATGACTGCCTGCCTTCAGAGACCCTGCCTGAGGCTGAAGGAAGACCATGGATGCATCCAGTTCCCAGGGGCTGAGTCTTAAGATCACACATAAAGCAGTAAGTTTGAATCTCACAGAGTTTCTTACCAATGCTTTCAGTACTACTCCAATTACATAGTTCAAAGTTTCTCACTGAGAGCCTGCTAGTCGGAACTCAGGAGAAAGGATGCAGGAAAAGGGAATTGGGTCCTCACAGCTTCTTAACAAGATTCACAGCTGTGGTAAAGGCTACTTGTGCCCTCAACCTTTGGGAAGCACTCCCTCCCCTTAACTCTGCAGTTCCATATTCTCCTGTACATCCTCATGTTTTTCTGGGGGTCCCTCTCGGTTTCTTCATGGGTGCACTTTTCTTTACCCAGCGGATCATTACAGTCATGCATCACTTAATGGTGGGGCCACGTGAGAAATGAGAAATGTGTCATAGGTGATTTTGGTGTTGTGCAAATATAGAGTGACTTAAACAATTCTAGATGGTATGGCTACTACACACTCAGTCTATATGCATAGACTATAGTCCCAGGCTGCAAACCTGTACAGCATATGACGACACTGAACACTGCAGGCAACTGTAACACAATGGTATCTGTGTATTTAAACAGCTAAATGTAGAAAAGATACAGTAAAAACACAGTATCACAATCTTACCGGACCACAATTGTATATTTGGTCCATCACTGACTGAAATGTCTTTATAAGACTCATGACTGTTGAGTTCCGACTGCTTTCTTACTGATTTCTTTGTCCCCGGGCAATTGTTGCATGAACACAGCTCTGGCTCCCCAGGATTATGGATGTGCCCATTGCTCAGCCGGCCTCTCAATCCAGCCACCTGTGCAGCCCCTCCACCTGGCAGTTCCAAGCATCTCAAACTCAACAAGTCCCATGCCCCAAGTTACTCCCATCCTCCTCTGGGTTTCCCTTTCCAGGTTCCTTGGCTTAATGCACAGCTTCTCTGCCCCCAAGGTACCAAGACAGCAACCCAGGGACCAGCACTGGTTCTTCCATCCCCCACACCCATACACAGAAACCAGGTCTGGTTGGTTTAACCACCGTCTGCCACTATTTTCCATCCTTTCCCCATTCAGGCCCCTGGTCTCTTCTGTTCTGAGGACTGAACAGCCTCCGTCTCATCTTCCAGCTGCAAGTGGGGCCCCTCCCATTCATTCTTCATGCAGCAGACAGCAGGGCACTATCTTTCCAAAGGGAAATCAAATGGATCACACACCCCCTTCACCTCCCGTCCCTGGCACTAGAGTCCAGCATTAGAAGTTCAGTAGAGTAAGGATTAGATCACATCAACCCCTCTCTGGCACTAGAGTCTAGCATTAGAAGTTCGGTAGAGTCAGGAAAGTGCCTCCCGTGGGGGGTGGGTAGGGTAGGACTGAGGGGAAGAAGGGAGCCTTCTGCACATCTGGAAATGTCCCAAGTCCTGATCTGGTGACAGTTCCCTGGATGTATAAACAGGTAGACACACATCAATGTGTGAACTTCACATCTGTGCATTTTACTATATGTGAATGATATGTCAAAAAATACAAATAAGACATTTGTAAATGTATACAACCTGTGAAAAAATAAATAAATAAAAGAAGCCTGTTAGGAACCCCTAATCTCTTTAAGGATGAAAACCAAGCATATTAACACAGCCTGTGTTTAGGATGACATTCACCTGGCTTGGCTGGCAGGGTCCCAGCTTATGCCTGAGGTCATGGTGTAATTCTCAGCAAGCCCAGTCCAATGACCAACTACATGGCAGCTTCCCTTCTGCCTCCAGGCCTCACTCCTGCTCTTCCCTCTGTCTAGAATGCTCTCTGTTCACCTTTCACTCATTCCTTGGATTCCAGGTGAAACATCACTGACTCTGCACATCTGCCCTTTACTTACTCCCACACCAGGAGGGTCCCTCCGGATGTCCCAGGAGCACCCTGTCGGTCTCTTTCCTTCACTTTCCCAAGTCAGCCGGAGACTCGGGGTGGAGATGTGACCACCCCTTTGGTTTCAAGATGTATTGAAATGCGCTTATCGTCTCTTTCAGTATACAAGGAGCCTAAACCTCCCACCATATAGATGAGGAGACTGAATAATATTAAAGGGCCCCTCCAAGGCTGCCTGGCCAATGACTGCCAGAACCAAGACCAGTGCCCATGAGAACCCCGATTCAGGGTTCAGACTTCCCAGGTTATTCTGGTGACTATACTCTTTGATGGGGCTTTGGGGAAATGATTCCAAATTTAATTTCCAATTCCTTGGGACAAGGTTTGATAATTCATAAAGTGCAAAAGATTTAATTTAATGTCATTAGCGTTATGGACTCTCTTGGAAGTTTACTTTCTCAAAAAAAAAAAAAAAAATCCTGTATGAATGACAATTGTATTAGCCGAGTGCTCTGGGTACTAGGCCTTCCTTTCTTCACTATAGGCTAGAAGTTAAAGGTATTCTGTCTGATAATAACTGGGCATTTGTCCAAAATTGACGTATCACCACCGGCTGATGAAACCTCCCTTTCCCCAGCAGTGGTGTCCTGTGTAGATACAGGCCTCAGGAGCAAACACAGAGGGGGGTGGGGCTGTGGGGGTCACACCATCCTGCCCGGTGCAGTTCCAGCCCTGTCACTCCTGGATGTGTGACCTGGGGGAAGTTGTCAGCCTTCTCTCGGCATGAGGTTCTCATCTGAAAAATGGAGAACTACCAGTGGCTAACTTAAAGGATTGTTTTCATGATTGAATAAGATAATTCATGCAAAATTGTTGGCATGCAGTGGGCACTCAGTAGATACAGTTTCCTTCTCCCCCTCCTCCGTCTCTGCCACCCTCTTCTTCTTCTCTTCCTCCCTTTCTCCCTGCTTCCCACTCCCCATGCCTCCTTCTCTTTCTTCTTATCTCCTTCCTTTTTCCGTCTCCTTCTCTCTTTATCCTTCTTCCTCCTCCTTCTTCTTCCCACCTCCTCCTCCATTCTTATTGATAGCCTTAATACTAGACCCAAATCTTCTGAGAATCAAGTTTACTTTCTATTAGCCATAGAAAAGCCACAGTACATGAACCAAGAAGTAGTGGGCTGGGAGATGGCTTGCTTTTTAGGTTAACTCATTCATTTCATTCCGTCTGAGCCACGTGGTTCAAAATGTTCTTAACTGCTTCTTCAGGTTTTTACACCCTTCCTAAGACATCAGTACTAGAACTAAAGTATCTAGGTGTGCTCCATTCAGAAAAGAAAAGATTACCCATCTGCCCTGGAGCCATGCTGGGCTTCCTTTGGAGGAGCCCCAAATAGAACACTCTGAGGTCATGAGATCACTTATTGACTCAAATGGAGCCCATGGAAAACCTATGCACTAAAACGAATATGTCAAAACAACAAGTCGGGGGCAAGGTTGCCAAGGTCAGGCTGTGCTAGCAAACCTGGACCTACACCACAGGGGAAAGTTCAAACGCAGTTTCTATGGCAAATATTTGCCCAATGTTTGCTGTTACCTCAGCTCTTTTTTTTTTTTTTCTCAGTTCTTGCTTTATTTATCTAAAGGTCACGTCGCTTTCAAGTTCCCATCTGACTGGCAGCTGGAGGCCCTGGCGACCACACAGCTGGACTGGTGTTAGGAATCTGGCCTGAGATGCATGAGCTACACTGCTGAAACAGATTCCCGAGGGCCATGGTCTTGGAGAGAAGCAGGCAAACCTCTTTTGGGACTCCATCCTTCTCTCCCAGCCCCTGGTGACTAGCCCTGCAACCAGGCTGTGTTTACCGTCTCCCCATAAAGACTGTGGTATTGACTACTGTTGGACAGCAGATTCTTAAGGTGAGTTTACTGAGAAGTGGGTGGGATTTTCTGAGCCAGCATAAACATCAGAACAACATTTTGTGATACTGCTAGCTAGAACGAGAACATAGCCCTGATCCCATTCACTGTGTGCTTTAAACCTGTGTACCTATTGACATTAAGTCTGAGGAGAGGCCACCCACAGCCTCCAGCACTATAACAAATCCTCTGAGCAGTGCCAAAGGTCTTGTCCAGTGAAGGTGAGGTCTTCACAATAGTTAACTCTTCATAGAATAGTCTTGTTTCTTTTGAGATAGAGTTTTGCTCTGTTGCCCAGGCTGGAGTACAGGAGTGCGATTTCCACTCACTGCGACCTCCACCTCCCAGGTTCAAGTGATTCTCCTGCCTCAGCCTCTCAAGGAGCAGGAGTTACAGGTGCCTGCCATCATGCCCAGCTAATTTTGTATTTTTAGTAGAGATGGGGTTTTGGAATGCTAGCCAGGCTGTTCTTGAACTCTTGACCTCAAGTGATCTGCCAGCCTCTGTCCCCCAAAGTACTGGGATTACAGGTGTGAGCCACTGTGGCCAGCCTCACAGAGCAGTCTTTCTAAGAAATACAGGAAGCATGACGGGAAGTAGGGAGAGGAAACCGGGCTGAGGTCTAGACTCCTAGCCAATTTTCCTCTCGGTGCTGCTTAAGGCTGTGCACTGGAACAAACACTGGCTTGAGATGTACCCACATCTAGGCTGGAACCCCCTCCTGCCCCTCACTAGCTAACCTACTTGCCCACTGTACAGCTCAATTTTCTTTTTTGTAATTTGGGAGTAATCCCATACAAAGAATGCTAAGAGTTGAAATAGCCAATTTCTGTGTAAAGCACCCAGCACATGGTGTACAGATGATCACCCCAGCCCTATCCTCTCACAGAGCCTGCTATTCTGACCTTGCCAGATAGGCAGAACCCATGTCTAGCAGCTAGGATGCGGACAGTGAGTTATAGTTAAGGAACCAAAACAGGAACCAGGAACCAGGCATTGGATAAAGTTTCCATTAGCAATGGATCTAAGAGCAGCCTGGGTCATACCTGGAGCTAGGATGACACAGCCAGGCTCTTCTTTGAGAGCAGGTGTCAGACATGACAAAGCAGAGCCCCAAACCAAGCAAAGCCAGGCCAAACCCAGGTCAGTGCTGTACCCAGACTCTGGAAGTCAGTCTGCCCAAGGGCAGGTAGGGGTTGCTGGGTATGACGAGCTGCTCACCTCCTGGCTCCACGACACTTGCACACGTTCTACCAGGCTTCTTCTCAACCCAGGAACCTGTAGGCTCTGCCAACATTTTTGGTATTTGCCCCAAGATTAAGAAGTTCCCAGTAAAATAATTAAAACAGTATAATTGGATGTGTAAGGCCGATTGCCTTGCTGGGAGCTCGGACGCACCCCCCCGCCCCCCCGCTCCTTTTTTCCCTTTTACAAGCCCTGAGCAAGCTCAGACCTGCTCAGGCATGTTCGCACAGCCTGGTTTTCTCTTAAAGAGCCCAGTATGCAAACAAGGTGCTGCAACCATAGCTTCTTAATAACCAATAGCAGCTAAGCCCTAACAACCAATAGCAGTCAAGTTTTAACAACCAATAGCAGCCGAGTTTTAAC